>JAIGNY010003500.1:1287500-1332500 GCA_020152595.1 Chiridota heheva
GTAGTGTACGGCTAAGTTTCAAAAGACCCATAGTATCTGAGTTATATTATACGGCTCAGTTTAAAAAGACCCATAGTATCTGAGTTATATTATACGACTAAGTTTCAAAAGACCCATAGTATCTGAGTTGTATTATGCGGCTAAGTTTCAAAAGACCCATAGTATCTGAGTTATATTTTACGGCTAAGTTTCAAAAGACCCATAGTATCTGAGTTATATTATACGGCTAAGTTTCAAAAGACCCATAGTTTCTGAGTTATATTATACGGCTAGGTTTTAAAAGACCCATAGTATCTGAGTTGTAGTGTACGGCTAAGTTTCAAAAGACCCATAGTATCTGAGTTATATTATACGGCTCAGTTTAAAAAGACCCATAGTGTCTGGGTTATATTATACGGCTAAGTTTCAAAAGACCCATAGTATCTCAGATGAGTTATATTATACGGCTGAGTTTTGAAAGACCCATAGTATCTGAGTTATATTCTACGGCTAGGTTTCAAAAGACCCATAGTATCTGAGATATATTATGCGGCTAATTTCAAAAGACCCATAGTATTTGAGTTAGATTATACGGCTAAGTTTCAAAAGACCCATAGTATCTGAGTTATATTATACGGCTGAGTTTTGAAAGACCCATAGTATCTGAGTTATATTATACGGCTAAGTTTTGAAAGACCCATAGTTTCTGAGCTATATTATACGGCTAAGTTTCAAAAGACCTATAGTATCTAAGTTATATTATACGGCTAAGTTTCAAAAGACCCATAGTATCTGAGTTATATTATGCGGCTAGGTTTCAAAAGACCCATAGTATCTGAGTTATATTATGTGGCTAAGTTACAAAAGACCCATAGTTTCTGAGTTATGTTATACGGCTAAGTTTCAAAGGACCCATAGTATCTGAGTTATATTATACGACTAAGTTTTAAAAGACCCATAGTATTTGAGTTATGTTATACGGCTAAGTTTTAACTGACCCATAGTATCTGAGTTATATTATACGGCTAAGTTTCAGAAGACCCACAGTATCTGAGTTATATTATACGGCTAAGTTTCAAAAGACCCATAGTTTCTAAGTTATATTATACGGCTGAGTTCCAAAAGACCCACAGTATCTGAGTTATATTATACGGCTAAATTTCAAAAGACCCATACAGCTGAGTTTCAAAAGACCCATAGTATCTGAGTTATATTATACGGCTAAGTTTCAAAAGACCCATAGTATCTGAGTTATATTTTACGGCTAAGTTTCAAAAGACCCATAGTATCTGAGTTATATTATTTGGCTAAGTTTCAAAAGACCCATAGTATCTGAGTTATATTATATGGCTAAGTTTCCAAAGACCCATAGTATCTGAGTCATATTATACGGCTAAGTTTCAAAAGACCCATAGTATCTGAGTTATATTATATGGCTAAGTTTCCAAAGACCCATAGTATCTGAGTCATATTATACGGCTAAGTTTCAAAAGACCCACAGTATCTGAGTTATATTATACGGCTGAGTTTCAACAATTTTTGATTTTTGCAAAAGTTGTAGTATCTGACAGAAGGCAACTCAAAATTCAGAGTAATTCCGTCCTAAATTTCTGTCCACTGAAAATCGTCAGATTGTTTTCTCCTTCTAAATTTTGATTGAGAGTTTGATGAAGATTCAACTGCTCCCATTCAAATAATGGTGGTAGAGGATTTAAAAACAATAGAACTTAACATCAGGAAATTTGTAGGTTTTGGTGTTATGGTGTCACAAACTTTCAATAAAATGTGCATAATCTATTATAAACATTGTCATGGTTTCTATAATTTTTCCTTCCTATTAAGCTGTTGCTCCCTCACCATAATATCTTTAATTTCTCGCTTTGTCTGCTTGGATGGTTCCGCCGAGCTTCAACCTTGAATCAGGATCAATGTAAGAGAGGTAACACTTTATGCCCTGGTGCCAGGGGTAAGAGGGATGGGCAACATGCAACCTTCACTTGATCTCAACTGCTTTTAAAGGGAAACAATGGCTTAATGTTAAAATATTAAATGTTCATATTTTAACAACCACATGTAAAGTATGTGTTTTTTCATATTTGGTGTAATTATGTCAGTGTATACATACTCTTGGTGCCAAAATATTGAATTTCATTAATATGCATAGTGGGTGGGGCTTAACATGATTTTATTGAAAAAAGCTTATAAACGCAATATCTCAAGAACATTGCATGGGATTCAGTTTATGTTTGGTACACGCCCATGGTCCACAGATGTGCCCTAGTATTTTTGGTGGCAATGTCTCGCATATTAATGAGTCGACGGGGCTAAATATTAAAATCCTAATGTTGTTAGCTAGTATGTACATGTTTATCATACAAAAAAGTTGAATTTGATTAATATGCATAGTGGGATGGGCTTGACATGTTAATGGGATACAAATAGTTGAATTTAATTAATTGTGAAATTCCACTCTTGTGAGTGCTGTGAGTTATTTGGTTGTCATTGGTATTTTGAGCCCATTGTGCAGTAACATTTATTATACAATAGTACAAACTTAAAATCCATATTGCACATGGGAACCTCAAAACCTTTGGTTTTCTGGTTGGATATGGCAACCTAAGCTACAGTGTGTAGAAATTTGTTAAATTTTGAACTCTTGTATTTGCTACACCAGTGTTACAAATTCTTCTATATTTGACGCATTTGACCTTGCATTCAAATCATGCAAACAAACCATATCGTGCAAATGAATAAATGTCATGCTTCATCAGATTGTTTTTAGTCACTTTTTAAACCAGTAGTGCAAAGTGTAAATATGCATTGCTTTGAAAATGATTATTTTGCATTTTTCTTTGCTTGCCAAACTAATAAAAGGGTGTAGATATTTGATTTAAGTCAGAAAGCTGTTACCTGCGTCAGAGGTTTGTGAGAGTGCACAAGAGTAGAATGGACTGTGTTTGTGTTTGGGTGTGCCCTGTAGTGCACATTTATATCCGCATTGTTTACTTTTGTTCCATTAAATTCATATGTTTCTCTGGAATTGCTAAACTTACAACCAAACCATTATTCTTAAAATGAACCCTATTTTCAACCCATGATGGTAAATGATAGGTTAGTATCATTACCGGATGTGGTAAAGCTAGCCTTTGTTCAGATGTTTCACAGCTTGTATAGAATGCACACTCATTGCAGATATCCTGTGTAAATACTCAAGTTTATCATGTTGTCAGAAACGTTTAGTATCAGTTATAATTGATTAACTTGTTTATTCCTAACATGTCCTCTATCTTATTTGCATATAGATAATGGATACCTCCAGTATATGACCTCTGTCAATATGCAGCTAGAGTAAAGGTCCAAAAATCATTTCTTATCAAGTCTTGTTTTTTTAATCTTTTTACCATTTGATAAAGCTGGGAATAAACTTGTTGGGTCCTTTTTTATTCTGCACCTTATGTAAACAACATATTCATTTTATTATAGGGCAAACGCTATCAATCATCAATGTTTTCAACCGGATATTTTTGCTCCATCGTAAATATGGATATCAATTGTTGTGGGTAAACTTTTTACCAGGATTAGAGCTCTCCACACAATTCAGTTCAATTCGTTCCAATTTAATTCAATTCATTTCTCCATCATCTTTAACAGATATACAAATTATGATTAATGATGTTTTAAGCAGAGGAAACCTGAAGAAGCAAAACTTGAAGAAGTTGGCCACTTTTTACAAAAAAAAAAAAAAACAATTGCTAAAGACACAAAAATAAAATTAACAATAACAATAAGCAACCAGGAACACATTAGGTAGAGTTGTACTATATGCCTTAAAGCAGGGCTGTTAATTCCCGGGAAAGGGTGGGGGAGGGCCCCCCCTCCCCACTGTTCTGTAAAAAGAGAAAAAAGTACATTTTGGAGAAAATTTGCCTCTTGGCCCCCCCCCCTCCCCCACACACACACTTTTTGGATAAGAGATCATGTCCCACCCACATTCAGGATAAGAATCACAGCCATAAAGTGAGGGCATACGTATTATTCTAGAGCCCCTTTTAGAGTTGAATACTTTCACAATTGTTCTGTGAGTCTATTGAGGGCGAATTCAAGGTTGCATGACCTGACGTATTCAAGCTGCAGTGCTTCTAGCTTTGAGCTTGTGATGGTAGTTGGACATAATGCTTTGAATGGTCTCTTCAGGCGAACATCTGCTAATTAGGGATCAGGAGCAATGACAATTGACTCATAGTACTAATATGCTAATTAGGGATCAGGAGCAATGACAATTGACTCATAGTACTAATATGCTAATTAGGGATCAGGAGCAATGACAATTGACTTGTAGTGCTAATATGCTAATTAGGGATCAGGAGCAATGACAATTGACTCATAGTGCTAATATGCTAATTAGGGATCAGTAGCAATGACAATTGACTTATAGTACTAATATGCTAATTAGGGATCAGGAGCAATGCCAATTGACTTGTAGTGCTAATATGCTAATTATGGATCAGGAGCAATGACAATTGACTTGTAGTGCTAATATGCTAATTAGGGATCAGGAGCAATGACAATTGACTCATAGTACTAATATATTTGATTTTGTCTTCATTTTTTGTCAAAATTCTTTAAAGAGAAAAGGTGATTTTGTCCTGACTGCTGTATACCCATATATCAGTATGAGTTATATACCAAACATTCTCATCATTACAAGTAATATCTAACAAATGGTGTCAAACATTCACTTATTCCTCCTATCTTTAATTTCCACTCATAAAATCATACATTTTGCTGACTTTAATCAAACTAAGTATTCATCTCATTTTATGCTCTTTATACATTGAAATCAAATTATATTGTAGCTGTGAACATATGTTCACTACAACACATTATACCTTCAAATATGCACACATGCACATTTTGCCAAGTTATAAAATGAAAAGGTAATTCTTGAAGAGACAAATTTTGTAAGCTTTTTTTAATTTTCATGAAAGGAGAATTTTTTTAATTTAAATGGCACCCAGCTATTTCCACTTATTGGCATATAATTATTTTATTCTTAAAGTGTTTAGATTGATATTAAAAATTATACAATGCTACAGCTTTTTCACAATAGCACCTTTATATCTTGTTTACTTAATGACAATGACACAATTCATTTGTAGCAAATAATAATACATATGTGTAACAGACAAATTATATACATCTTCAATTTAACAAAATACATTTTTTGATCTTTGTTTTGTCTAATCCGTAAATTATTGCATAGAAAAAAGAAAACTGAATAATACTTATAAAATGTTTTCCCCAAAACATTATTTTGAAATTGAAGCGATGAAAAATTTGTGATAAAACAAAATAAATGTGTACATCAAGATTTATACCATAAGAAAAACCTTTGAGAACAAAAAGAAAATGATAATAAAGAAAATGAAAAAAAAAAGAAGAAATAGATCAGCCAATTACACACTTGCACAACTTAATCTAAAAGATAATCTTGATACACCTGAGATACGAGTAGATTTTGTTTGTACATTTTGTTTATATAAGAATTACGGTTTTACATTTTTTGGTTCCGATTCTAAAAGCATAAGGAACCTATGCAGTCTTTCTGACATGTGTATGTGTGTGTGTGTGGGTGTATGTATGTGTATCTGTGACAGCAAGCTTGTAAGCACAATATCTCAAGAACCATACCCCAGATTTATGTCATATGTGGTACACAGATAGCCCATGGTCTGTAGATGTGCTCTATTGTTTTTGGTGGTGATATGCCGAAAAGTTTCTCTTTAAATCTACCCACATCCGACACCTGAGTTAATCCTGAAAACTCAGGTATGGCAATTACCAACCCGACTTCCTGTTCAGTGTATTGTGTTTCCACTCCAAACAATGATTGTTTATCTGCCATTCCCATGCACACCACAGTCAAGTGTCCCAAGGTTAATTGTGTGTATAAGATTACAGAAAGCCAGTGTTGAGTAATCAGAGGACTTTTGTGATTGAAATCACTAATCCTTGTTAAGTGTCTTTGTAGGAGAAATTTGTTTGCAAACTGGTGATGAAAAATATTTCATTATTTTATGCCTGAGGGAATGTGTGTGTTAATTGTGAGTGATTGATGGACCATTTCTCCGAAGGAAAGCTATTGCTTCATGGATGCCATCTATATTAATGAGTAGGCGGATTGTAATATAAGTATGTTGAAATGCTTATATTTTTACAACCACATGTCTGCTTTGTATCATGTTTGGCTAAGTTATGTTGTTAGCTGTGTGTACATGTTCATGGTGTCAAAATGTTGAACTTTATTAATGTTCATAGTGGGCAGAGCTTAACATGATTTTGTTGAAAAGTGCTGGTAAATAGGGTATCTCAAGAATTGTAAACTTGATTCATATCAGATTTGGTACACAGATAGCCCATGGTCTGTAGATGTACCCTCTTGTTTTTGGTGGTAATGTCCTGCATATTAATGAGTTGTTGTTAGCTAGTGTGTATGTGTTCGTTGTGTCAAACAATTGAATTTCATTAATATACATAGTAGGCGGGGCTCAATATGATTTGCTAAAAAGACCTTGTAAACATGGTTTATCTCAAAAAAGACAAACTGGATTCATGTCATGTGCTGTACACAGATAACCCATGGTCTGTGGATGTGCCATATTGTTTTTGGTGGTGATGTTATGATATTAATGAGTAGGTGGGGCTTAATGTACAAAATTTGAAATGCCTATATTTTAACAATCACACCTGTTTTGTTTCACATTTGGTAGAATTATGATGGTAGCTAGTTTTTACTGTGCGTGTTCATTTTATATTTTAAAAAATTGAATTTGATTATTATGCATAATTTGCGGGGCTTAATATGATTTTGCTGAAAAGAGCTTGTAAACATGAAATCTCAAGAACGATTCATGTCATGTCAAATATTTTATGATATGCAATAGCATAACAGTTTACACAAAATCAATCAGCATGGGAAAAAAGCATCGGAACCACAGAATCTTTTGGTTCTGGTTTATCATCAAGTGAGTTCCAGAGTTTGACTCCTGAGGTGGAGATGCACAATTGTTTCTTCCTTGTTCTTATATACTTTTGTTTAAAATTATTTTTTTGTCTTGTGTTATATCTATCATTGGATGCCATTGAAAAGAAGTTTTGTAGATTCTCTGGTAATGACTTCTGGTAAGCTTCAAACATAAATACTGATGTATTGAAATCTATGATATGTGAATAATCTTAATGTTTTTAATTTGTAGAAAAGTTTGTTAGTATGGTCAAAATAATTAGCATTACATACAATACAAATAACGTTCTTTTGTTTTAAGAATAGTGGAGTAATATTATAATTATATGTATTTCCTCAAACTTTAGCACAATAATTGAGATAAGGTAGGAAAATATCAAGTATGGAGTGCAATTCAAACTTAGCTGGCTTTACGCATAATTGCAATGCTCTTAGAAAGTTTTTTTGATAAATTAACAAGGTGCTCTTTCCAGTTTAGATTATGATCTATATATACACTAAGAAACTTTGTCACATACCTTTTTTCAATATTAACTTCATTTTTAGTAATTTTTCAAATCAGAATTTATACGACGGTTGGTAAATAACATATAATCAGTTTTGGCAACATTAAGAGAGTTTATTAACTGATATGCAAACAAAGACATGTGGTAACTATCATACAAGTTTACTTTGATTAATACAATTAAAAAAGCTACAAAAGGAAAGATTGGTGGAAGTGCATTGACAGCTTTATACAATAGAAGTTAGAGCTTGGTTATCCAAATATTATGGCTTGCTAACGGCATGGTATCACAGCAACCAGGTATGAAAATTTCCATTGTAAGATTAAAAATGAAAGTAAATAAGCCTGAGGGGATATGGAGAGCATGAAATCTGGCATTATTTGAAGAAGGTGGAGGCCCTCTGTAGGGGTGAAGGCCGTCTGTAGGGGCAGAGGCCCTCTGTAGGGGTGGAGGCCCTCTGTAGGGGTGAAGGCCGTCTGTAGGGGTGGAGGCCCTCTGTAGGGGTGGAGGCCCTTTGTAGGGGCAGAGGCCCTCTGTAGGGGGTAGGGGTGGAGGCCCTCTGTATGGGCAGAGGCCCTCTGTAGGGGCAGAGGCCCTCTGTAGGGGTGGATGCCCTCTGTAGGGGCAGAGGCCCTCTGTAGGGGTGGATGCCCTCTGTAGGGACAGAGGCCCTCTGTAGGGGTGGATGCCCTCTGTAGGGGCAGAGGCCCTCTGTAGGGGTGGATGCCCTCTGTAGGGACAGAGTCCCTCTGTAGGGGTGGAGGCCCTCTGTAGGAGTGGATACCCTCTGTAGGGGCAGAGGCCCTCTGTAGGGTGGAGGCCCTCTGTAGGGGTGGATGCCTTCTGTAGGGGCAGAGGTTCTCTGTAGGGGTAGAGGTTCTCTGTAGGGGTGGATGCCCTCTGTAGGGGCAGAGGCCCTCTGTAGGGGTGGATACCCTCTGTAGGGGCAGAGGCCCTCTGTAGGGGTGGAGGTCCTCTGTAGGGGTGGAGGCCCTCTGTAGGGGTGAAGGACCTCTGTAGGGGTGGAGGCTTTTTGTAGGGGTGGCCCTTTATGGGAGTAGACACCATTGGTAAGGGTGGAGGCCATCTGTAGTGGTAGAGGAGTGGTAGGGTGGAGGCCCTCTGTAGGGGTGGATGCCCTCTGTAGGGGCAGAGGCCCTCTGTAGAGTGGAGGCCCTCTGTAGTGGTGGATGCCCTCTGTAGGGGCAGAGGCCCTCTGTAGGGGTAGATGCCCTCTGTAGGGGTGGATGCCCTCTGTAGGGGCAGAGGCCCTCTGTAGGGGTGGATGCCTTCTGTAGGGGCAGAGGCCCTCTGTAGGGGTGGATGCCCTCTGTATGGGCAGAGGCCCCCTGTAGGGGTGGAGGCCCTCTGTAGGGGTGGATGCCCTCTGTAGGGGCAGAGGCCCTCTGTAGGGTGGAGGCCCTCTGTAGGGGTGGATGCCCTCTGTAGGGGCAGAGGCCCTCTGTAGGGGTGGATGCCCTCTGTAGGGGCAGAGGCCCTCTGTAGGGGTGGAGGCCCTCTGTAGGGGTGAAGACCCTCTGTAGGGGTGGAGGCCCTTTATATGGGTGGCCCTTTATGGGAGTAGAGACCATTGGTAAGGGTGGAGGCCATCTGTAGTGGTAGAGGAGTGGTAGGGTGGAGGCCCTTGGTAGGGGTTGGGGCCCTCTATAGAGGTGGAGGCCCTTGGTATGGGCAAGAGGTCCTTGGTAGGATGGATTCCCTCTGTAGAGGTGGCCCTCTATAGGGGTGGAGACCTTTAGTAAGGTCACATTTGTCCATCCACGTGCATTGTTGAGTAACTGGGAACAAAAGATTTCTGCTCATGGAAAAGAATTCCTAATATTTTTGTGTCTCGCTTGAAATGATTTTCATATAATGGAGACTCGACTATAGCAATGAAAGTATTTGTGTTTGGCATAAAAGAAATGTAATACTCTTGCCTTAATAGTGCTAGAAAACATAAGTCCTGGAATAAAAAGTAAAAAATAAAACAGTTACTGCTCCATATTAATCTTAGTGCACTAAAATTGAAATGTTGTAAATAACTCTCGTAGAGTATGGTGGTGAAGTTGGGAGGCTTATCAAAATATTATAAAGAAATATTTCATTTCCTTTTTGGCATCAGAACTAGAAGCAAAGATACAGTTTAGTTTAATCTTGGACTGAAGAAGATTTAAAATCATCTTGCTCTGTCAGTATATCACCTGCACAATGTTTGACTTGGTTCCTTTCACCATTAAAGCTTTTTGAAAACTTGGTCATTGGGACCAGCAAATGTTGCTGTTGTCTAGGTGATGTGATTGTAATGCTCAGAACCCACACTTCCATTGAGCTTCATTGATTCAATGTTAGGACAAATGACCTTGTTGCTGTTGTCTAGGTGATGTGATTGTAATGCTCAGAACCCACACTTCCATTGAGCTTCATTGATTCAATGTTAGGACAAATGACCTTGTTGCTGTTGTCTAGGTGATGTGATTGTAATGCTCAGAACCCACACTTCCATTGAGCTTCATTGATTCAATGTTAGGACAAATGACCTTGTTGCTGTTGTCTAGGTGATGTGATTGTAATGCTCAGAACCCACACTTCCATTGAGCTTCATTGATTCAATGTTAGGACAAATGACCTTAAAATGAGTCTCAATTAAGGAATGTTGCTGTGCATTTGTTTCAGTTCTTAGGGCTGTTACACACCAAAGATGGCGCAGTAAGTGATTCTTTAGAAAATCAGACAAGAAGTTAATATTAAAAACGTTTTGACTTCCTTGTTTGCACACGATTAAGTTTACATTGGAAGCTTTCTGATTATACTGCAAATGCTTTTTCAAACTGGAAAGAAATTCGCTTTAGTGGAGTGTGAGTTTGTGTTGCGGCAGGAATTTTGCCTTTACCTGGCATACTGTAGAAACACCCCTGAATCAATTTTCATCCGATGATGTTATCTACTAAAACAAGATATCAACATATTGCTTTTCCTTTGTTTTATCGCCACGCCACATTCAGCATGTAGCAGCTTTTACATTTTTGTATTAGATAACTGATGCATTGCACAAAAAATACATTATCTTGACTAATTTTTTGTCTCTCTATATTTCAGATAATCTGGAAAAGAGAAAGTTGAACCATTTAAGGACAGAGAAGAATTCCTTTCAGCTGATAGCATCTTACAGGCGGACTTCAGGATAGATACAAGCACTTGTATGAAACTAAGATAAAGCCGGCCATTTAAATGCAGAAACAGTAAAAGGGATGTAATGATGTATTGGACGACATGGATCTAGAATGGAGGCCAACTGATGGCAATATCTCATGCAGGAAGGTCAAAATTCTTTTAGGAAATATTAGTCAAGAACTTCAGCTAAAGGTGCAAATAGACAAAGATCTAGTTTCTCTACCATGTGATAGTAGCACTAATAGAAATCACTTTCATACGCAACCTGGAAATTCCATAGAGGATTTTTCTTATTGGCCAAATATTAGTGACAGTGAGGGGTATACAAACGGTACATACAGTTCATACTTCTTGCAGAGGAATGTGCAAAATTCACTGAGTACACCAGTAGATTTAACAGTGTTGTTTGATCTTGCAAAGTTTGCAGACTTGAAACCAAACCCTAAGAGATTTAGGACCAGACACACCTCGGCACCTGACAGGGTCGTATCAAAGTACAAAGGGTCATCCAAAGGGTCATCCAAAGGGTCATCCAAAGGCAAAGACCGCTTCCATTACCAGGGGCAGTTCAATTGCAGATTTAAAGATCTACGACATAAGGATCCTCCCAGTAGATTAATTTCTGACAGCACTTTTACTAAAAAACAGAAAAAAGACATCTGGTGTGTGACTACTGTTTCATCATCAGAAGCAGAGAGCTTAAGGTTTAAACGTATTGCACCAAATGAAAATAATAGCTCTGAAGTCATGGGTGATAGGTCGCTGGGTGATAGGTTGCTGGGTGATAGGTTGCTGGGTGATAGGTTGCTAGCTGATAGGTTGCTGGGTGATAGGTTGCTGGGTGATAGATCATTGGACTCCTCTTCTCTGTCACCAAATGTGACAGATTCAACAACTATACCAGATGGAAACGAGAGAAAGATTGAGCAGATTAATACAAATAACAGTGAAGATTTAGAAATACCAAGTAGGGACTTAAAAGACTATGAACAAAACATCAATTTGTTTTCAAATCAGGAAGCTACTTTTGTGTCTACATTGAATGATAGTGACTCTAGGGACAAGTTAGGAGCTTCATCAGAAGGAGAAAGAACAATTGACAATACAAATGAAAATCATGAAATGACATCTAATGATTATAATAGGACTGATCATAAAAGTGAATTGATGAAAAGTGAAAAGGATTGTGTTGAACACTGTGCAAGTAGTGTCTTGCCTGATCTTCTTGACAAACAACCCAAGATGCCTTCATCAGAATTTTCCAGCTTTGATCAGACAAATTTATCTTTGGCGTCATCTGAGGTTAATAAGGATACTTATGAAAGGATTGCAATGTCAGATGCAATGCCTGATAACAAAGACTGTTTGACTAAGCAAGAGGAAGAGTCCATATTTGCATCCTTTACAGATGTGCATGAAGGAAACTTCAAAAACAAAAGTGAGTTAGTGGAAGAGAGGATCCAAAAAGATATTGATAAACAAGTCAAAGATTTGGAGGTACATTCTGTGGTAAAAACTGAGGGATGGGAAATTCATGCAGCAGAACCGGTGAAGGAACTGAATATAGTTACTGATACGAATCCTCTTAAAAGTATTGGGAAGGTAGAGAAGATGCTGCAAATTCCTCAGGAAGAATTATTCAGAAAACAGGAACCTTTAGTAGAAAACAGGAATCATTCAGGAAGTGGTGTGTACAGTAACAAGAGTCCTTCTGAGGATGGAGTAAACAGGAACCAGTGTCTTTCTGAGGGTGGAACATACAGGAACCAGAATCTTTTTAAAGATGGAGTAAACAGGACCCAGAATCTTGATGAGAGTGGAATGTACAGGAACCAGAATCCTGTTGAGAATGGTCTGCACAGGACCCAAAATCTTGATGAGAGTGGAGTGTACAGGAACCAGAATCCTGTTGAGAATGGAATGCACAGGACCCAGAATCCTGATGAGAGTGGAATGTACAGCAACCAGAATCCTGTTGAGAATGGAATGCACAGGACCCAGAATCCTGATGAGAATGGAATGTACAGGAACGAGAATCCTGTTGAGAGTGGAATGCACAGGACCCAGAATCTTGATGAGAATAAAATGTACAGGAACCAGAGTCATGTTGATTGTGAGGTAAACAGGAACTGGAATCCTGATGATGGTGAAGTAAACAGGAACCAGGGCCCTTCTGAGAGTGGAAGTAACAAGAATCAGATTCCCGAAGAGGAAGAAATGAACAGGAACCAGAGTAATTACCAGAATGCCACAAGCGATGAGATGCAAGAAGCCCTGAATTCTGTAGAGGCTCGGATGTCTGAGAGCCAGGATCATCCTCAAGGACAAATGCATGAAACTCATCCAAAGAGAGGAGAAAATGAAAATGGAGATCAGAAAGTGCCAGAGATTGCACCTGATGATTGTACTCCTACTCCTTCTGAGGTCACTCAGGGGGATGAAGAAAATATCAGTCCCTGCCCCCTCGATCAAGAAATGGAGGAAGTGCCTGGAACATCAGTTGAGTGTGACACGTTGAGGCAGCACCATCTGCCTGAAGAGGCGATTGGGATGGACTTGACCATGAGAGGTATCACACACACAATGGAATCACAGGAACAGACTGGTGAATCTGAAGGAGGTTCAGAGTCACTATCAATAAATGTAATGGTTGGATCATTGAGTCAGACCGATCCAGCAGACAACCTTGATATCCAGTACCCATCAGACCTCCAAGAGGGTCAAGTTAGGGCTACAGAGACCGAGCCATTGGATATCTCTTCCATTCCATCCAATCCACTTTTAGATCTGTCACTTAAGGAAACCATTTCCAGCTCCTCTGAACCATCACAGACACTTCCATGCAGACCTGAAGTGGAGAATGTAAGCAAGAAACCTCTAGAGATTGACACAACTGGTAGTGTTTTGACTGAAAAATCCTCTCTTTTAGACTCAAATGTTGATCATCAAAATGGAGCTCAGAAAGAAAGCACAGGTGTTGAGAAAGAGGAGGCCAAAGTATTAGAACAATCAGAAAATATGAAAAGAAGCGCAAAAGACAGTGGTTTATCCTCTGATGTATCCAGTGGACAAAATAATCCAGAAAAAAAAGCAGCTCCTACTTATACCATTGGTATTGCTGAAGTGGTAGAGAAGTCATATGATCTATCTAAGAGAATGACACAACAAAGACGGTTTAGCAGTCAGCTGACATCCCTCGCTCCTAAAACACAAGATTTGGTTTTTGATTTCTCGACAACAAGTAAGAAAACATCGGACCTGATAGACGAGGGTAACAATTTATCTAATCATAAGGATGTGACACCAGGTCTTGAGAAGTTGTCGCTCCCACCCGATGCTCAAAACACATCAACAGAAGCCACCATTTATTCGGAGAAGTCAAACGATTTGACACAGTCTGATATTAAAGAAGATCACGTGCAAAAAAATCAAGCTCTAAAAGCTCAAAATGACAAATGTAATTTGGTTACATTTGAATCAAATAGTAGCAATTTATCTACTCCCAAAATACTATCAGTCCATACATTAGCATTGTTAACACAGTCCGTTCCCTTTCAAACAATCAGTGCTCCTGTGAGGCACATCAATGCACATCATTATCAGAATAATCAAATGATCAATGAGCGTCAGCCGAGCCGAGCAAGACAATCCGTGGATGATGTAATTCATAGGTTACCTGGCCAGCCCCTGTCCAGTACTCCTATCAATCCCATCATCCCTGATACTCATAGAGCTATTGTTTTGTCGAGCCATCAGAAGGATGATTTGTATCCAGCTGGTAACAAATTAGTCCTTGAACCCTCTGAACATCAAGTATCACAAACCATGGAGCATCCAAAGTTATACATGCCAACCCAACTCCAGAAGATGGATCTTGTCTTGCAAGACAATACAACAAAAAGTCCCACAACCTCACCCTCAGGTCTAGTGCTAGATCAGGAGAAAGTCCATGAAAACCAGCAAAATTTCCAGGAGATAAAAAAGCATCTACTGAGTTCAAAATCCTCTGTGACCACTGAAATGGGTTTACCTGTTGGACAACATATGGCCCATCAACCCCAGGAAGGTGTACAGAACTATCAAGTGACCCCTCTCATTGTCACCATTTCATCTGATTCAAAATCTGGTGAAGAGACAGAGCAACCAGGCTCCTTAAACAAATTTCATTGTGATATGATGGAACATGTGAACCACTGGAAGGCACAGAATGAAAACATGGATGAAAGCAATGCCTCTGCAAAGAAGCAAGCTGTGGCCCTAAAAACACCAGTATCTCCTCCACAACAACTGTATCAAATAGGAAAGACCCCCACCCCCTCTCCTCCAGGATTTGCAATGGCCAGCTTACCAGTTCACATTCCAAAACAGAATCCAAAGGTTCCCCTTAAAACTAATACTGAAGTGCTGTCAAGTTCCCACAGAGAACAATTAGAAAACCTTCAAGCCATACATAAAATGTATTTTAAAACTATGCAAAGTGAGAAACTCCCTCCTGCGCCTCAAAAGGTAGTGTATGGTATGGGACAGCCCCCTTCTGCTGTTTTTCAAGCTATGAGACCAATGATGCCCACCATGCCTCATACTCCTATGATGCCAAGATTTCCTCCAAATATTCAGTTTCCACCACAGTTTATGCCCATGCCTGGTATCAATGTGCTACCAGATACGGTTCATTCTAGAATGGTACCACAAAATATCCCTGTTGTTTCCTGGGGTGAGCAGGTGAGGGGGATACCCCTTAGTGCTCAGCCATTTCTTCAAAACCCAAACCAGTTTCATCCAAGATTTCATTCACCGCCAGCTCAAGTTGCAAATTTAATTCAAAAAGGAAATGATTTAGTACCCCCAGAAATAGCTGCCAAGTTTCCAGAAATGCAACTACTTTCACCAACAACACGGGAACACATACTCCTCACTCAAGCCATCGCCTTAAAGAACAAAGCAATAGCTTACATTCCTCAAAGCTTTGTAGTTCCCATCTCCGCTGTACCTGAAATTCATGAGAAGCAAGTCATTCCAGCAGCCACAATTTCAAAGAAGGAGGAAGCTTTGTCACTTGTGGCAAGAGAGAAAGAAAAGAGAAAAGTTGAAGAATCAAGTGAAGGCAGTCCTTTAGATTTATCAACTGTTGCCGCTAAGAGAAGAAGACTTGAAAGTGTTAGTCCAACCCTGTCAAACAATTCACCCTTAGACCTCACTGTCAAAAAAGATAGATTATTATCTGTTGGTAAAATGCAGCTTGCAACAAATATTGAACAAATCCAGCTGAAAAATTCAGGTAGTAAGAATTGCAACGATTCCACTGAAGTGCCACCTCCCCTTGTGTCTGTACCTCATGGGACTAGTGCTTTACCTTCCAGGGTGGCTACTGTTCCGCATGGTGTTGTGCCGCCTGGAGTCACACCTCTATCTAACCTCCCCCCTGGGGTTACTTATCTTCCTCAGGGGATGAGTATGTTCCATCCTGAAGGATCAAGTACTGTTCACCATAGAGCAAACACAGTTCATCAGGGGGCAAGTCCCGGGCATCAGGCAGGAAGTAATGTGCATCATGGGTTGGGCACGGTGCACCATGGAGTGAACATGGTGCACCATGAAGCGAACACCGTGCATCATGAATCAAACATGGTGCATCATGGATCAAACATGGTGCATTATGGAGGGAATATGATGCTTCATGGAGGGAACATGATGCCTTATGCAGGGAAGAACGTACATCATGTAATCAACGCTGTACATCATGGAGTGAATTCTGTGCCAAAGGTTCTTTCACCCCAGCTGTCTCATGTGCACCACCTTTTGCACCCAAATCAAAATCAAACCCAAAACATTCCAGTTCGTTCGCTGCTTGAAAATTTAAAGGTTGGTGACAGAAATCAGTTTGCAAATTCTATGAGAGCAGGATTATTGTCTCCAGATCAGTTAGCAGTTAGACATCAAATAGCCAATCAAATGAATGCAAGCCAAATACCCGCCACCCAGTTTCTAAGATTTGATGGTCTTACTACTAATCAGCTTGCATCCCATGTTTACACTCATCCTAACTATTTAAAATCCAAGGAATTTGCTGCTGCACAAGCTCAAGCCAGTCAGCTAAGCCCAACTTCAAGATTCAGCCCAGGCTCAAGAATTAGTCCCAATGTCATCCCTAGGTTCCATGCCTTTCCACCTCAGTTGCGGTCGCCAATACCTCATGGCACTGCCTCCATCATGACCTTGCAAGGTGGTCAACCATCCAGTGAGACCATGCAGCTTCTTACCCAAGAACATTTACTTAGACAGATGACCTTTCAGAGCAAAACAGCAGAGCATACAAATGTTGAACTCCATCACCGCCTGCCGTCTCCTCATAAGCCACACCCAGAAACCAATCGAGTGCTTATTTCACCTAAAGCCATTCCAGTTACTCAACCTGGATACCAACCCTATGTACCACAAGTCCCCTCTCAAGTTGAAAGTCCCAGATCTCAGCATTTGTCAGAGTTTTCACATGATTCAAACGATCCAGTCCTGCAGGGAATGGACTCACTGAAAAGGAAGCGTGGAAGACCCAGGGGGAGCACTAACAAGAAGCGTCAGCCCTCCGTATCAGAGGGACCTCCGGCTGAAGTGAAGTATAGTCATCCAGTCGGTCTTGTTGAAGAAGAAATGGAAGAAGTCCATGAATGCCAGTTTTGCGATTACAAGGCCAGTTCTCGTGGAGATGTTCGCCAACACGTAAAGGAGGTGCATTTTGCAAAATTCCGCCGTGATTCCAGAAGTACTGCAAGTGAACCTACCACACCTAGCACTGAGGCGGTTCCTCAACCTCATTTTGTAATCCACCCAGCTGTGACTCGAGATAGCATTGATGCCTCAAGACATGGCGAGGAGTTACGTCATAATCATGAGATGTTTTCAAGTCCGACTATGGTTAATGGCACCATGAAGAATTACTCTTCAATCTCTACTGATGATGCTGAGTTAATGTTGGACTTACATAGGAGAGGTGAGGCCCAAAGCTTAAAGGAGAGCAGTGTAGAACAAAAGTATACCAACTCAGATGGGCGTCATATACATGAAATTAATCTGATGGAAGAAATACCTTCATCATATGAAGGAAGTGAATTAGAAATGGAGCCCTCTAAACCACCGCTAAAATTGACCTTACGCAGAGTGTCAAGTAATAACAATGTTGAAGAGGAGAGAGCTTGCCAGCCAAGGCAAGGACCAGAGAAGAAGGCCAAGTACTTTTGTGAAGTGTGTGGAGCCAGTTACAACTACATTAATGGATTACGAGAGCATGAGTCTCGCCACAAGTTAGATCATCCACATGAGTGCATGGTGTGTCATCTCAAATACAAAACAGCTGGAATGTTGAATCGCCATCAGGCTCAGAAAGGTCACAATGTTTGAGTCTCTGTGTGTTGTGAGTAAGTTTTCTGATTTTCTTATTTGTGTATAAGAACACCAAACTGTGATGTAGATTTAATTACTCTCATTACCAGAACCAACAATGTTACAATTAAGTCAAAGTTGTTACCTTTATCTCTACATCAACACCACTGGACAAAATGTTTGTTTCCATCAGAATTAAAATCACAAACAAAATTGATATAGGCCTGTCACCAAGTATTCTTTAAACAATATCTTCTTCCTTGCCAAAGTGGGTAAAACTTGAGCTAATATTGACCTCTACAACATGACATCAAAACAAAACTAATTTGCATCACTGTCTTGGAGAAGTTAAACCTATTTTTAGTCATTTAAAACAAAACTACATGTTTTAACAATTAACAATAGGTGTTTTTTATTCATATTTTTCAATTTTCCTCTCTTGATAAAAAGTGATATTTTTCATAGGCTCTAACACAGTCTTGACCTGCATGAAGGTCATGTACCAGGGTGTCATTTTTTCACTATTGGTGGGGGAATGTCAGTCTAAAAACTTCATGTTATGAAGCCTACAGTCAATTAAACAAATGCTAGCATAGCATTTGTGATGACATTTTTTATTGGTCCAAAATGTTTGAGGAAACTATTAGAGGCCATAATGCATGTATTTTTTCTCCAACAAACTTGACATGGAGCATGTTCCCCCTGGATATGGGTCCCAACAAACTTAATGTAGAGCATGTTTTCCCTGGATATGGGTCCCAACAAACTTGATGTGGAGCATGTGCCCCCTAGATATGGGTCCCAACAAACTTGATGTGGAGCATGTTCCCCACTGGATATGGGTCCCAACAAACTTGATGTAGAGCATGTGCCCCCTAGATATGGGTCCCAACAAACTTGATGTGGAGCATGTGCCCCACTGGATATGGGTCCCAACAAACTTGATGTAGAGCATGTGCCCCCTAGATATGGGTCCCAACAAACTTGATGTGAAGCATGTGCCCCCTGGATATGGGTCCCAACAAACTTGATGTGGAGCATGTTCCCCCTAGATATGGGTCCCAACAAACTTGATGTGGAGCATGTTCCCCCTAGATATGGGTCCCAACAAACTTGATGTAGAGCATGTTCCCCCTGGATATGGGTCCCAACAAACTTGACATGGAGCATGTGCCCCACCGGATATGGGTCCCAACAAACTTGATGTAGAGCATGTTCCCCCTGGATATGGGTCCCAACAAACTTGATGTAGAGCATGTGCCCCTCTGGATATGGGTCCCAACAAACTTGATGTGGAGCATGTGCCCCCTAGATATGGGTCCCAACAAATTTGATGTGGAGCATGTTCCCCACTGGATATGGGTCCCAACAAACTTGATGTAGAGCATGTGCCCCCTAGATATGGGTCCCAACAAACTTGATGTGGAGCATGTTCCCCACTGGATATGGGTCCCAACAAACTTGATGTAGAGCATGTGCCCCCTAGATATGGGTCCCAACAAACTTGATGTGGAGCATGTGCCCCCTAGATATGGGTCCCAACAAACTTGATGTGGAGCATGTTTTCCCTGGATATGGGTCCCAACAAACTTGATGTGGAGCATGTGCCCCCTAGATATGGGTCCCAACAAACTTGATGTGGAGCATGTGCCCCCTAGATATGGGTCCCAACAAACTTGATGTGGAGCATGTACCCCCTGGATATGGGTCCCAACAAACTTGACATGGAGCATGTTTCCCCTGGATATGGGTCCTTTTTATGTGTTGGGACCTATGCAGTTGATTAACATTTAGGCACAAAAATGACCAGTGGCAAAATTTTGCAATGGGAAAGAACAAATGTTTTACAGTTTTGCTGTATATCCAACTTTTTTGCAATTTGCTAATTATGTACAGTGTGTCCCTAAAACTACAGAGAAATGGTTACTAGAATTACTGTTGAGCTAACTTTGAAGAATATTTCTTAAGTGTTAAATGTCAGAAGGAAAATTGTTGCTTTTAAGCTCAACATCCCTTTAAGGAATTAAAGCTGAAGCGATCACTAACTCAACAGCCAGGTTCTCACCCAAATACGTTCAGATTTTTGCAGCTTTTATCAAATCCTAAACGTTTGTTGGATATTTTGCTGTGTTGCTATGTTTGCCCCAAATAAATCAATATGCAATAACAGTTCATATTGTTGGGTAGTGTTAATTAAATTTGCTTTCCAAACTTCGCTAAAAATACTTCAAATACTCAGATTTCGTTTAGCGCAATCCGAATGAATTTAGCATATATAATAACATTGGCTCAGGAAATACCACCGAATATCTCCAATTTAAAGAAAACTCTGTTTTTATTGGCTGGAGCGTTAAAAGACAGACTGGCACATATGCTAATCAAGCTTGATATCCCGTTTGGGATTTCTCCCAGTGTGTAGTCAAATTGCTGTATAGCACTTGTAGGTGATAGCTTGTTTGGGCTATAACTTGAGTTTAAAAAACAATTAAAAGCTCAAGAATGGGTAAAATAATCTGAATAGGCTATTTAACCCATATAATGCGATTGAGGCTGCCTATAAAATCACCAAAATGTAAATAAGTCACTGATAAAAAACACCTTTCAAAATCCGCATGAGTCCTCTGTCACATTACACGCATCGCCTGTTCACAAAGAGTCTTTTGTTTTGTGTGCAGATGATAGAAGTCTGTAAAACTGATGCATAAAATCACTGTTATCTGTGATGGGTATGTTAAAGGATTTGTTTACAGGTCAAATAAGTCCCATCTTATATTGAAGAGCACTTGTTTTAATTATATTTTGTTATAATGATTGTCACTTGAAAATGCATTTGTGGCAGTGGCATGGTGGGTCATGTTTCACTTGGGGGGCAAGGACAATTTGGCGCACCCGCCCAAATAAAAAATGCTCTTAAGTAAAACATGCACATAGATCTAAATTGGCATGCACCGTTTATATGGCACCATTTAGCAAATTGCATCAAATCAGTGTTTTCAATCTAGGGACAAAGAACATTTTCCGAAAATGAAGGAAACTTTTGCAGAATGAAAGAAGTTTCCCAAAAATAAAGAAAATTTCCCCCAAATTGAAGAAAAACTTCCTAAATATAGAAGAAAATATCCCCCAAAATGAAGGAAATTTCACGAAAATTGAAGAACAATTCCCCAAATTGTCGAAAATTGAAGAAACTTTTCTGAAATTTGTAGAAATAAATCTCAAAAATTGAAGAAAACTGCTGCAGAATGAAGGAGATTTTCTGAAAATGTAAGAAAATTTCTTAAATATTGAAGAAAATATCCCCAAAATGTAGGAAATTTCACAAAAATGGAGGCAAGTTTTCCCGAAAATGAAGGATATTTTCTAGAAATGAAGGAAATTTTACAAAAATTGATGAAAATTCAAGACAATTTCTTAAATATTGAAGGAAATATCTCCATAATGATGGAAATTTCCCCAAAATGGAAGCAAATTTTCCTGAAAATAAAAGAAATTGTCTGGAAATTAAGGAAATTTCCCAACAATGAAGGAAATTTCCCGAAAATTGAAAATTTCTTAAAATTGAAGAACATTTCCGGAAAATGGAGGAAATTTCCCCAAAATTCAAGAATTCCTTGAAATTAAAGAAGTTTTTTGGGAAATTGAAGAAGATTTCCTGTGGAAAATTTTAAAAGTGGGAGGGGGGGGGGGGGGAAACTGGTACTTGCTTAAAATTGTGTTAACTGTATAGGCATGATATAGGAGCAAAGGCTGCGAAGTGCCGGTGGGAACCCAAGGGTTTCTGGGAAATCTGGGCCTATGTTTTTTTTTGTGATTTGATAGCAGAAAAGGGCTTTAAAATGTGTCACATTTATGGGGTGAAGCTACAGGTGTAGGGCGCAGGGATAGCAGAAAATTGCTTAATCCAGGGTTGCCGTCCTGGTAGACATTTTTTGGCTTAATTTTGGAAGTAGAAGATTGCTTAAAATTGAGGGACGGGTGGATGGATGGTGACTCTAAGAGCATGATTGGTGATTGCAGAGTCATATATTAACATTCAAGTTATGTCATACTAAATGTCCTTTTGAGTTCCCTACCTCCCTTTGCAGCGAGATAGTGGGCAGTACCCTATAGCTAAATTTGCAAGGAGATCAATTGTCCTTTATCCCCTGGCAAAGAGACGAGAAGAAAACTGCCTAAGTTCATGAACCCTGTTCATGCGCATCTTTCATATTTGAAATAAAGGAGATAAAACTAAATAAGAAAAGGTATGCAAATTAGGGGTGTGTCCCCTCTCATCCAATCACATTGCAGGAAAAACATACCGATGTGCGTGAAGTATGAATAAGCAATGAAATCTTATTCCATGGCATAAGTTGACATTTATGTCTGAAGTTTTAAAGTAATCGTTAACATTTGATGCACTTTCTTTGATAGAATCTTCCCGATAGCTGAATGGAATACCCCAGATGTCACATGGCTGTTGGTGGCAGCTATTCACTGAGACGGACTTGAAGTGCCGCTTACAAGAAAGGTCCAGGTAATGTCATAGCTGAGATGAAGAAGCTTGTGCAACTTCTGTGTGAAACAGAGGATACCCTTTGCAACTTCTGTGTGAAACAGAGGATACCCTAGCTGTCTGGTGTAACACCATGGAAGAAATATGGAAAATCATGGGCAAGTTGATGTTCTGGGTATTTCTGATTGAATTTTATCTGATGTACAAACTCTCATTTTATTTACAATTTGACCAATTTTTGTGACATCAAGTATCTTTCACGTCACATAGAAAGACACCGGAAGCACATTTGTTGGTTTCTCATACTGTACAACATAGAAGACACCAGCAGCCGTGAAGGCAGGGATTCCATCATATGAGATGTCCTCAAGATCTTTTTTTTTTTTTTTAGTATTCCTGGATAAAATGCTGTTTCAGCTATTATTATCATAGGCAAGGTAAAAGTAATGGTTGCTTAATCATTAGTGAAATTGCAAAAGTTGTTCTTCCAGCGGATAAAATACAGAACTTAGTCATATCAGGCTTGTGTCACAGTCCAAGTCTTGTGGTGATTATTTATTTCTCCTGCAGTTAAATTCAAGGATTGGGTGTGTTTTTTGTTTTAGTACAAACGCTCTCAGTAATACTAGAAAGCATCAATTCCATGCACATTTTATTAACTTGACATGAGGGCATATTATTATGAAGTCTTTAGAATACTCCAACACACTTCTTGTACAGGCGTTGGTACTGATAACTTTCCATGTGAATGTTCAAATCAAATGTAATTATTTATCATGACTTGTCCTTCTCCTTAAAAACTTGTTCCAGCAAATCATAACCACAAACTTACTGTAACAAATAGTGAGACCACTTTATCTTAATGAAAAATAACCACACAATAAGGACTTCATCCATTGGTAATATGATACTCAGCACCAACTTCCACAACAACTAAGGTTTTCAGAATAAAGAAAATAAAGGGGAAAAATCTGACCCGACCTGGTTATGTATCAGGTCGGGTCTGACTGTTTGAAACTTTAAGGAGCAGAACAACTAATGTAATGAATGCTGTGTTAGTTTTTCAATGACACAAATATCATTTTATTATTTCAAAATTGATTTTGTCCTTTTGAGTGAGAGCTCCGTTAAGATGGTCTTACTCTTTCTTTTTCCAGTTATATTTCAAAATCTTTGAAGCTTTTACAGAGACAATATAATATAAAACAATCAATGCCTAAAATATAATAACACAAGTCAAGATGCTTCACATATTGGACTACAAAAGATATTGTTTTGACATAAGCTGTGTATAGGACATAGCAAAAGGCAAGCTATGTTTAGGACATGGCAAAAGGCAAGCTATGTATAGGACATAGCAAAAGGCCTATATGAATCACCAGGTACAAATCCAATGCACAAAAAACAAAGCTATATCATTCTTGTCTTATTACCGATGATCAGGTGATTTACCGACGGATGATCAGGTGATATTACCGACGGATAATCAGGTGATATTACCGACGGATGATCAGGTGATATTACCGACTGATGATCAGGTGATATTACCAAGATTATCAGGTGATATTACCGACAGATGATCAGGTGATATAACCGACGGATGATCAGGTGATATTACCGATGGATGATCAGGCGATATTACCGATGGATGATCAGGTGATATTACTGATGATCAGGTGATATTACCGATGATCAGGTGATATTACTGATGATCAGGTGATATTGATCGCTGATATTCTGGATTTTGGGAACCTCGATATTACTGATATAAAATGTGGCAATACGATAGTACATTTTTTGTGAAGAACAATTAGTAAATGATTAAGAATTAATTACAGATTAAAGAAATTCTGAAAGTGGCTCTTGCTCCTGTTGTTATTATCTAAAATATAGAATTGTACCTGAACATCAAGAAGAACTTCTTGTAAAATATACCCGCACTTGGAATAGTTTCTTTCATTTTGCAACTGTATATATAATTCTTTGCAAGGAAAATCATAAAATTTGCGGGGTGCTTTGGATTGATAAGATATCTAAAATAAACTTCAAGAAAAACAGCTCCAGGTTACACTTGATGATAAGATTCACTGCCGTGGCCCAGACCTTTTTCACATGATTTCATTTCTAAAACAAGTATGTATCACAAAGGTACAGACAGGTGACTTTCTTTTGTCAAATTTGCACACAAAAGAGTAAGTTCCCAAAATTCTATGGAGAAAACGGAACTGAAGGTATCCTGGAAGTCGTAATAGCGATATGAGGCATGAGAAAAACAAGATCCCAACCAGTTGAATTGAAGCTGCTCTCGTCGTCCATTTGTTGAGTCTCAGTAAGACTTGTGCACAAAGCTTGTAATCTTGGGCTTAGTCATACACTGTACGAAGCGACC
Source organism: Chiridota heheva (assembly GCA_020152595.1). Taxonomy (NCBI): domain Eukaryota; kingdom Metazoa; phylum Echinodermata; class Holothuroidea; order Apodida; family Chiridotidae; genus Chiridota; species Chiridota heheva. Next base: position 1,312,445 of record JAIGNY010003500.1, read on the forward strand.
AATATTCAGCTTTACAATTTCTGCATTTCCTATGTCCCTTTTTAAATAGACAGGAAGGGCATTAAGAATTAAAAAATACAGAGTGAATGAAAAACCAGAAATGTTCAACTTGTCATTGAAATTATTAAATTATAAACAAATCCCATGAAAATGATCATAATGAGGGCGCCAATCATAATGAGGGTGCCAATCATAATGAGGGCGCCAATCATAATGAGGGCGCCAAGATCAATGAGGGCACCGAGGTTCAATTAAAGGAGCACCCACCATAAAGTGCAGGGTATAATGTAATGAGTTTTATCCAATAATTGCACTCAAAGGAACTAAAGGTTCCTCCGACAAAGAAATTAACTCTAACTGATAATTTTCTGCTGGTTGTGCTTTAGTTCATGATAACATTCTTGGCATGTGAGTATGCTTACATCAATAATCAAGTCAATAGCCAAGGGCCAGACTAGAAAAGGCGACTTATTCCTGTCCTTTATCTTCTTTCAGATAGATTCTACACCACATGTTTATAGCTATCAAGTTTGTGTTCTATTTGGAATTTTTTATTGTGCGACCTTTCTGCTCTGAGTTATGTATATATTGTTGTAAACTAATTTAAAAATTTAAAGAAAAATAATAATCAAGCACAAGATTGTGTATCACTCTTGATCAAGCACAAGATTGTGTATCACTCTTGATCAAGCACAAGATTGTGTATCACTCTTGATCAAGCACAAGATTGTGTATCACTCTTTGTGGAAATTTACACACAAAAAAGCCCTAACTTTTTGGCTGAATCCTTTTTTAAAGTTATTATCATTCTTCACACGAAAATAAATAATGTCTTTGCTCCATGTATTTTACAGGCCGCTGTCAAAATGCAGATATTTCCCTATTTTTGTTACAGATCAAAATGGTACATACAGTACTATCCCACTTTATATCTATTTTTATTTGATTGTAAATTATCTAAAACCTTTAACTTTTCTGTGAAGGTCAGTATTGAGATACCTCACATGTAGAATCATGATTAATAATTTAATGCAATATTGCATAAGCTATAGAATATTATTTATTGAAGCGTAAAATAGAAGCACAGGGACTAAGCTTGTGGGTTGGGGACGGGGTTGGTCCCTTTTGCGGATCCAAATCGATGTCTTCTACCTATTTTCAGACATTTTCTACTTAATTTCAGACATTTTCTACCTATTTTCAGATATTTTCTATCCAAAGCTGTAGGTGACATTAAGATATGATAAAGAAGCTCTGTATTTCTTGTTATATGTAATATTTCATAATGGTGTTTATGAAGCTAAAGTGTCCAAAAAACCAACTGGAAGACAAGTTTTGATTGTCATTCTGCCATCGAATGGCCTAATGAAATCTCAGGTAGGAGGTGGATACTACAGAAGAAACAACAATGAGATCCAAAAGTGACTTTCAAAATGATGATTATTTTGGCTTTTGCTCCATAAGAGATTGAAAAGCTTGAGGTACATTACCCTGATATGAAGTTGCATTAAATGAACCTGTTGGAAGTCAGCGTGTGGGCACAAGCCAGCCACATGGCATCCAAGCCAATTGCATGGCATCCAAGTCAGTCACATGGCATCCAAGTCAGCCACATGGCATCTAAGTCAGCCTTATGGCATCCAAGCCAGCCACATGGCATCCAAGCCAGCCACATGGCATCCAAGCCAGCCACATGGCATCCAAGCCAGCCACATGGCATCCAAGCCAGCCACATGGCATCCAAGCCAGCCACATGGCATCCAAGCCAGCCACATGGCATCCAAGCCAGCCACATGGCATCCAAGCCAGCCACATGGCATCCAAGCGAGCCACATGGCATCCAAGCCAGCCACATGGCATCCAAGCCAGCCACATGGCATCCAAGCCAGCCACATGGCATCCAAGCCAGCCATATGGCATCCAAGCCAGCCACATGGCATCCAAGCCAGCCACATGGCATCCAAGCGAGCCACATGGCATTCAAGCCAGCCACATGGCATCCAAGCCAGCCACATGGCATTTAAGCCAGCCACATGGCATCCAAGCCAGCCACATGGCATCCAAGCCACATGGCATCCAAGCCACATGACATTCAAGCCAGCCACAGGGCATCCAAACCACACACACCTTTGTTCAATCTTTGAGCCAGTTTACGATGAAAGTATTATTTAAATTTTACAAGTACTTATAAATATATTACTAGAATTTTTTTTTGAAGTATATCTGATAGTTGTTTCATAACCAGAATACTTTATTATCAGAAAAATATTATGTAATGCTCTTGATTCATGAAGACGAGGCAGGAACATTACAGTATGGATGTTAGGAACCAGGTATGCTGTCAGTAAGTCAAAGAATATTGTGTGATAATATGGGCATTATAGATCTGTATAAATTCTGTTTTATATAATGATATTTTTCAGACTGCTGAGCAAGTTAAGTTTTTAAAAAGATTCTTGTTTATTTGAAGATTCTTTCCGATGTTCAGTGCATATGCTTTCTCTCCTAAAACCCTTCCCTTAGTATTTTTCAATTTTTATCTTTTGAGGAAAACTTATTACATGTTAATAATTTTGATATCAGTTAGATGATGATAACAAAGTTAGCTTTAGTCATCTCTGAATAATTGTGTGCATCATTGAAAAAATATATGGGATCTGTACGGAATATCACCGTGTGGATTGGAAGTTTGTATTAAATGCTCCAGTCATCCATGATGTTATGTTTGTGACTGGTTAATGAAGGTTAAGGTCAAGGTTGAGGTTGCCATAAGAAGAAAGAATATCAAACTGAAATCCTTAGCTCCGTGTAAATATTTTTAATCTGTAAATATGGATATTTTTAATCTTTTTAAACATATATTTGTAGTGAGTGTATCTCCTATTAAATTTCTTTTTCTCACAAATTTTCATTCAACTATTAAGATTTCCATTTGTTTCAGCTATTTTGTTGTCATTGCCGAGTAATAATGTTTACTGATACAAGGGGTTGAAGAAACAAATTAAAATGCAATATGAAAAGATGGTATGATATCAACTGAGTTTCCCCGCTAAATCTTTCAAATATGCTGAAAATATATATATTTTACATTACATAGATATAAATGATGTATTTTCGTTGATGCAGTGATGCCTTAATCTTTCCAGATGATTTAAAATGCAAGCAGTTAGTTGTTTGATTTTTGTGATAGTATCATTTCAATCATGAATTAACATGTACATGTACCCTTCTTTGTCTGTGCAGTGCCTATTGGAGTCAAAATTGATAGAATTGTCATGAATTCTTGTTCAAAAATGATCATGTATGTAATGATGTCTATATTGTTTGAATTCCATTATATTCAATATTTAAGCATTTGTACAGATAGTTTAACCACATTTGTGGCACACCAAAGTGATTGTGCACCACAGTGTGTCCGCACCACAGTGGGTGCACACCACAGTGGTGCACCACAGTGGTTGCACACCACAGTGGTTGTTGCGCACCACAGTGGTTGTGGTTGTTGCGCACCACAGTGGTTGTGGTTGTTGCGCACCACAGTGGTTGTGGTTGTTACGCACCACTGTGGTTGTTGTGCACCACAGGTTGTTGTGCACCACAGGTTGTTGTGCACCACAGGTTGTTGTGCACCACAGAGGTTGTTGCGCACCACAGAGGTTGTTGCGCACCACAGAGGTTGCTGCGCACCACAGAGGTTGCTGAGCACCACAGAGGTTGTTGCACACCACAGAGCTTGTTGCGCACCACATAGGTTCTTGCGCACCACAGAGCTTGTTGTGCACCACAGAGGTTCTTGCACACCATAGTGGTAACTCTACAAAGATAATGTACTACATCCGCCTAATAAATTTGTGTTACAGCACAATGGTAACACACTTCAATGATAACACACTAATGTAGATCTCATCATAATGGTAATGAACCACAATGGTAAATGTTCTGCAATGGTAGCTTTATTAAAATGATATACGTACCACAGTAAAATAGTATTAATACACCAGTGGTAAAACTTTACAGTGGTGTCAAACCATAGCAATATCACATCACAGTAGTAGCACTGCAAACACCATCATAGTAGTCACAGTTACTATCGGGAAGAGGTTCACTGAGGAATCCTACCTTTTGATTTGGTTGCTCAGTAAGCTTCATTGATCAAAAGATACCTTTTTAACTTTTTACTGCTGAGCACAGTCTTTTTGTAAAATGTGCAGTTGTTGTCTTTGCTTTGTCATAACCAATAAAGAATGGTTTGTTTGACTTTCATGCCAGTCTAAGTTTTACACCAATTACTTATTTAGATATTCATTTTAATGATGCTTTCTTATACTTGTTGGATTTTAATATATCATACTTTTTGTAAAGATTTCAAAAAAGTTTCTATTGATGTTTTCAAAAGTATACTTTTAGAGTGGATAATAATAATGTATGCAAATGAGGTCAATGAAAATTCAGATTGGATTATTGATAAGGCATAACAAATATTGTTTGTTTGCCCTTTGTTGTGGAAAATTGTAAGGGCGGGGTGGGTGGAACATTGTAAGAGCGGGGAGGGTGGAACATTGTAAGGGCGGGGAAGGTGGAACATTGTAAGGGCGGGGAGGGTGGAACATTGTAAGGGTGGGGAGGGTGGAACATTTGGACCTTTGTAAGTTTTTGTAACTTTGGAATGTTCCCAATTTAGACCTTTGTAAGGATACCATCTTCATCAATGAGCAAATGAAGAAGTTAATAGCAAGCGCTTGACACAAGAACACCGCTTTTTCTGGATCTTAAAGATGGTTACCAAGCTGACGAACAACCAGGCTGATGAACGACAGCCTTTCTTTTCGATTAAAATCCAATCAAAGGTCACGCGTTGAAAACTTTGAAGCACATATGAGCAGAGGGGAGACAGAGCGATCACGTGATTGAACAAATTGTATGACATGGCTTGTGTTTTTCAGAACAGTATCTGCCTACATGTAGCTTAATATGTAATATGGCAATTCAACAGTATCTCCCTACATGTAGGTTGATATGTAATATGGCAATTCAAGAGTGGTTGCCATGCCATGTTATAGGGATTTTTATATTTAGGCATAAACAGGGTTTGTAAGAAATTAATTTGACTGTGGATTTAGGGAATTACAAACAACATGTACGCAAAATTGGAAATATGAGAAAAGATGTAATGGGCGTTAATATACAGATACCTTCTTAAGTCAAGTATGGTGATGATAAACCACTCCTTCTTTATCAGTCATCACAGCTTTGCTTAAAATCAAGAAATACTTTGCCCTTCAAAAAATAAATCATTTCCACTTGGTTTTTATTTCTTCTTTTGAACTATCATTGAAAATAGTAATAGACTAGTACTGGAGTAATGATAATTATTTCAGTAGGAACGTTTCTATACAATAACGTCAGTTTTGAGTAAGAGTCAAATGCCAGTATAAGTAAGATGTAAATAAGAGTAGTTAAACAATGAATGATAATGATAACATTTACATGATTTGGAGATTGATCTGTTCAATAGTTGTTACCAGTAGGGCTTGATTTGGTGTAAATAAGGGTACATCAGCCTGTGTTCAATTAAGTGAGTAATCATCTGTATATTGCAGGTCATGGGGATTACTCCAAAACATTTGCCAGTAAGTAACATGTATATATCAAGTTTAGAGAGTAATACAATGAAAAGTTTGTGCATGGTAAGGGTTTTTCATAACCTAAAGAAATAATTTGTTAAATAGTTGTAAAATACGTATGCCAGTACGATTGAACTCAGCAAACTATACTTCAATGCTTGACACGTACATTGTAAGTCAATTCACAGAGTTATAGCTGAGAGTATGTTCAAAGCCTTCTCCCTGTACATGTAGCAGATCATCACACATTGGTAATAGTGGTGATGCCAGGAGGATGGGGAGGACGAGATAGGCAGCTTTGTCTCATGGAGGGTTCCTCCTTGCCCTTGTAGTGCTGCCACTGATTGGAACACTGAAGCAGTAGGTTCCTTGCCCCCTTTAGTGCCAAAACTGATTGGAACACTGGAGCAGTAGGATCCTTGCCCCCTTTAGTGCCACCACTGATTTGAACACTGGAGCAGTAGGTTCCTTGCCCCTCGTTAGTGCCAACACTGATTGGAACACTGGAGCAGTAGGTTCCTTTAGTGCCACCACTGATTGGAACACTGGGGCAGTAGGTTCCTTGCCCCCTTTAGTGCTAACACTGATTAGAACACTGTAGCAGTAGGTTCCTTGCCCCCTTTAGTGCCAACACTGATTGGAACACTGGAGCAGTAGGTTCCTTGCCCCCTTTAGTGCTAACACTGATTAGAACACTGGAGCAGTAGGATCCTTGCCCCCTTTAGTGCCACCACTGATTGGAACACTGGAGCAGTAGGTTCCTTGCCCCCTTTAGTGCCAACACTGATTGGAACACTGGAGCACTAGGTTCCTTGCCCCCTTTAGTGCCAACACTGATTGGAACACTGGAGCAGTAGGTTCCTTGCCCCCTTTAGTGCCACCACTGATTGGAACACTGGATCAGTAGGTTCCTTGCCCCCTTTAGTGCTAACACTGATTAGAACACTGGGGCAGTAGGTTCCTTGCCCCCTTTAGTGCCAACACTGATTGGAATACTGGAGCAGTAGGTTCCTTGCCCCCTTTAGTGCTAACACTGATTAGAACACTGGAGCAGTAGGATCCTTGCCCCCTTTAGTGCCAACACTGATTGGAACACTGGAGCAGTAGGTTCCTTGCCCCCTTTAGTGCTAACACTGATTAGAACACTGGAGCAGTAGGTTCCTTTAGTGCCACCACTGATTGGAACACTGGAGCAGTAAGTTCATTGCCCCCTTTAGTGCCAACACTGATTGGAACACTGGAGCAGTAGGTTCCTTGCCCCCTTTAGTGCTAACACTGATTAGAACACTGGGGCATTAGGTTCCTTTAGTGCCACCACTGATTGGAACACTGGAGCAGTAGGTTCCTTGCCCCCTTTAGTGCTAACACTGATTAGAACACTGGAGCAGTAGGTTCCTTTAGTGCCACCACTGATTGGAACACTGGAGCAGTAGGTTCCTTGCCCCCTTTAGTGCTAACACTGATTAGAACACTGGAGCAGTCGGATCCTTGCCCCCTTTAGTGCCAACACTGATTGGAACACTGAAGCAGTAGGTTCATTGCCCCCTTTAGTGCTAACACTGATTGGAACACTGGAGCAGTAAGTTCCTTGCCCCCTTTAGTGCCACTACTGATTGGAAGACTGGAGCAGTAGGTTCCTTGCCCCCTTTAGTGCCACTACTGATTGGAACACTGGAGCAGTAAGTTCCTTGCCCCCTTTAGTGCTAACACTGATTGGAACACTGGAGCAGTAAGTTCCTTGCCCCCTTTAGTGCTAACACTGATTGGAACACTGGAGCAGTAAGTTCCTTGCCCCCTTTAGTGCCACCACTGATTGGAACACTGGAGCAGTAGGTTCTCACTTTTCCTTATGGAAGTAATGAGCTAAAGTAGCAGGCATTCTTAGAAATATAAAGATGCATGTTCTACTTCACAGAAAAGGCCATTTTAGCCACGCCATACCTACCACGCTTTAGCCATGCAATACCTCAAACTCATCGCATCGTATGTTTGTGCAAATAGTACAGGCAAGCCATTACTTTCTCATTTTTTTGAAAGAAAACAAATGTTGCTTCAGAAATAATTCTGTAAAGTTTGATTGATTGGGTACCTGTGAACTGTTGACCTTTGAAGCAAAGCACAAAGGTGAGAGGTTTATCAGTGGCATAGCCAGCATCATAATTTTAGAGGGGCCACAGTCTCATTTATGGGGACCAGCTTCAACTGGAGGTAAAGCTGTGGTACAACTAATGGTCAGATATGCAGTTGGAATATTTTGGGGAAACATACATCAATATGGGAGAGGTATTGGCTCCCTTTGGCTATGGCACTGGATTTAGTATCTAGTATAATTTGGAATATTGATGATACGGGTGCTTTACACACTTGCAACCAATGATGCCTTATGCATGCCTGGTATGCTTTATGCATGCCTAATATGCCTTATGCATGCCTGATAGACCTTATGCATGCCTGATATACAACATATGTGGTGCAAGCATATCATTATATTTTTATAATTTTTGTTGCATAATCCACAGTGAATTCAACTCTGGGATTAATGAAATCTGAAATCAATTCAAAGTTGATGGTTTACTGAAATAGAGGTTTTGAAGGAATCAAACATTTATTGTGCCTGAAAATCTATAATAGTAATAATAATTTATCAGTACTAAGTACATGTTTTTGATACAGAATATTGGTTTATTTTGAAGCTGCAATTTCAAGCCACTTTTTTATAACATGAATTGAAAAGCTCTAACTGTTTTGACTGTTCTTTTTATGTCTGTCTGCTTTGTTGGGTGTGGGTCATTTACGAGGTCTGTGTGCAGCCATCAACATGGACTAACCTTCCTGCCAGAAGTCTGGATTCCCTTTTGTTCCTTATAAACATACAGCTGGTCAGTGGTTAACCTATATCTTTGAACAAGCAGGTGAGATCTTGTAACCCTCTTTCCCTCCATCCTTCCCCCCATCCTTTCCCCCATCCCTCCCGCTCTCCTGAAAAACTTCAACTGAAATAGAAATGATGAAATATTGATCAATTTTTCCCCACTCTGGCCCCAAGGATTAGGTGATCACCATCATTTTCCATTGGATAAGATTGTTACTTGACATCTAGTATGGGATTACCCCATCCCACCCTATTCTTGGAACACGATGCACTGAAAAGAAGGGTGGAGACCAGATGTTCGGCCATTTAACAGCTCCTAGTATGGGATTACCCCAACCAGCACTGTTCTTGGAACATGATGCACTAAAGAAAAGAGTGCAGACCAGGTGTTTGACCATTTAACAGCTCCTAGTATGGGATTACCCCAACCAGCACTGTTCTTGGAACATGATGCACTAAAGAAAAGAGTGCAGACCAGGTGTTTGACCATTTAACAGCTCCTAGTATGGGATTACCCCAACCAGCACTGTTCTTGGAACATGATGCACTAAAGAAAAGAGTGCAGACCAGGTGTTTGACCATTTAACAGCTCCTAGTATGGGATTACCCCAACCAGCACTGTTCTTGGAACATGATGCACTAAAGAAAAGAGTGCAGACCAGGTTTTGACCATTTAACAGCTCCTAGTATGGGATTACCCCAACCAGCACTGTTCTTGGAACATGATGCACTAAAGAAAAGAGTGCAGACCAGGTTTTTGACCATTTAACAGCTCCTAGTTTGGGATTACCCCAACCAGCACTGTTCTTGGAACATGATGCACTAAAGAAAAGAGTGCAGACCAGGTTTTTGACCATTTAACAGCTCCTAGTATGGGATTACGCCATCCCACCCTATTCTTGAATATGACACAATGAAAAGAAGGGTGCAGACCAAGTGTTCGACCATTTGCAAACTCCTAGTATCGGATTACCCCATCCAGCACTGTTCTTGGAACACAATTCACTGAATGGGGCACTAAAAAGAAGGGTGCAGACCAGGTGTTTGACCATTTGGCAACTCTTAATATGGGATTACCCCATCCCACCCTATTCTTGGAATACGATGCACTGAAAAGAAGGGTGAAGACCAGGGGTTCGACCATTTGACAGCTCCTGTATAATATTACACCACCCCACTCTATTTTTGGAATACGATGCTCTGAAAAGAAGGGTGAAGACCAGATGTTCGACCATTTGACAGCTCCTAGTTTGGGATTTCCCCATCCCACCCTATTCTTGCATGGAACACGATGCACTAAAAAGAAGGGTGCATACCAGGTGTTGGACCGTTTAAGCTGGGTTTCGGACGGTCTCTATGAATGCTCGATATAGCCCAGTGTTGCTGCATCTTGTCTTTAGCAATAATTTGGGATTACCTCATTGTGATACGATCATGGCGAACTTTGTTGAACGGGACAAATGTACTCATGCTCCCTCCCCTGTCCCCAATCAAAAATATATTACCTTCAAAACCTTTACTGTATGGATACTAATTTTTTTCAAAAAATACATCAGTAATATTCTACCTATAAGTTTGTTGAAGTGGACTGCAACAACAGCTGGTATTGATAACAATACTGCTGATTCCCCTCATACCGCCGTCATCATTAAATATGATGGCATCATTAGATTACTGTGAAGGCAAACACCATGCTAAGGGGGCAACCAAGCCTTTCTTGGTAGTGCCCATGCATGCATCGTAGACCAGAGGACGGGGGAGCAGATTCAGCCCTCCCCACCCTTCCTTCCCCCTCCCCTCCCAGAAAATTGTACTTTTCTGGTAGTGTGCTTTTTTCCTGGGTGACAGAGGTATTAAAAACTGGGAAAGTTTTTGAAAAAAATGATAAATTTGGGAATAAGTCATATTAAATAGAAACAAAATGGTATCGCCCTCTCGGCGTAATTGAAGGAAAGGAACCAGCAAATGGAAAATTAGGGCAATTAGTTATATTACATAGAAACAAATTGGTGTTGGCCTAATTCAAGAAAAGGAACCAGCAAATGGTAAATTGGGGGAATTAGTCATATTAAATGGAAACAAATTGGTGTCAGCCTATTTCAAGAAAAGGAACCAGCAAATGGTAAATTGGGGGAATTGGTCTTATTAGATAGAAACAAATTGGTGTTGGCCTAATTGAAGGAAAGAAACCAGCAAATGGTGAATTGGGGGGAATTAGTTTTATTAAATAGTAACAAATTGGTGTCAGCCTATTTTAAGAAAAGGAACCAGCAAATGGTAAATTGGGGGTAATTAGTCATATTAAATAGTAACAAATTGGCATCGGCCTAATTTAAGAAAAGGAGCTAGCAAATGGTAAATTAAGGGAATTAGTCATATTAAATAAAAACAAATTGGTGTAGGCCTAGTTAAAGGAAAGGAACCAGCAAATGGTAAACTGGGGGAATTAATCATATTAAATAGAAACAAATTGGCATTAGCCTAATTGAAGAAAAGGAACCAGCAAATGGTAAATTAGGGGAATTGGTCATATTAGATAGAAACAAATTGGTTGTAGGCCTAATTGAAGGAAATGAACCAGCAAATGGTAAATTGAGGAAATTAGTCATATTAAATAGAAACAATTTGGCATTAGCCTAATTGAAGAAAAGGAACCAGCAAATGGTAAATTAGGGGAATTGGTCATATTAGATAGAAACAAATTGGTTGTAGGCCTAATTCAAGGAAAGGAACCAGCAAATGGTAAATTGGGGTAATTAATCATATTAAATAGAAACAAATTGGTGTGGGCCTAATTGAAGAAAAGGAACCAGCAAATGGTAAATTGAGGGAATTAGTCATTAAATAGAAACAAATTGGTGTAGGCCTAATTGAAGGAAAGGAACCAGCAAATGGTAATTGGGGGAATTAGTCAAATTAAATAGAAACAAATTGGCATCGGCCTAATTTAAGAAAAGGAACGAGCAAATGGTAAATTGGGGGAATTAGTCAAATTAAACAGAAACAAATTGGTGTCGGCCTAATTGAAAGAAAGGAACGAGCAAATAATCAATTGGAGGAATTCGTCATATCAAATAGAAACAAATTGGTATAGGCCTAATTGAAGGAAAGGAACCAGCAAATGGTAAATTGGGGTAATTAATCATATCAAATAGAAACAAATTGGCATCGGCCTAATTGAAGAAAAGGAACCAGCAAAGGGTAAATTAGGGGAATTGGTCATTAAATAGAAACAAATTGGTGTAGGCCTAATTGAAGGAAATGAACCAGCAAATGGTAAATTGAGGGAATTAGTCATATCAAATAGAAACAAATTGGTGGAGGCCAAAGGGTAAATTAGGGGGAATTAGTCAAATTTGAAGGAAATGAACCAGCAAATGGTAAATTGAGGGAATTAGAAACCAGCAAATGGTAAATTATTGGTCAAATAGAAACAAATTGGTGTAGGCCTAATTGAAGGAAATGAACCAGCAAATGGTAAATTGAGGGAATTAGTCATCTCAAATAGAAACAAATTGGTGGAGGCCTAATTGAAGGAAATGAACCAGCAAATGGTAAATTGAGGGAATTAGTCATATCAAATAGAAACAAATTGGTGGAGGCCTAATTGAAGGAAATGAACCAGCAAATGGTAAATTGAGGGAATTAGTCATCTCAAATAGAAACAAATTGGTGGAGGCCTAATTGAAGGAAATGAACCAGCAAATGGTAAATTGAGGGAATTAGTCATATCAAATAGAAACAAATTGGTATAGGCGTAATTGAAGGAAAGGAACCAGCAAATGGTTAATTAGGGAATTAGTCATATCAAATAGAAACAAATTGGCATCGGCATAATTAATGAAAAGGAACCAGCAAATGGTAATTGGGGGAATTAGTCATATCAAATAGAAACAAATTGGTGGAGGCCTAATTGAAGGAAATGAACCAGCAAATGGTAAATTGAGGGAATTAGTCATATCAAATAGAAACAAATTGGCATCGGCATAATTAATGAAAAGGAACCAGCAAATGGTAATTGGGGGAATTAGTCATATCAAATAGAAACAAATTGGCATCGGCCTAATTAAAGGAAAGGAATCAGCAACTGACCTGGAAATTGGGGATTCCTCCAAGTTCCCCTCACAAAATCAGCTATATAGCCACCCATCTTGGCTGAGATAGGGGTTGTAAGTAAAGGAAGGGGGGGGGCACTATAACAGTAAGATATTTAGGTAAAGTAACATTTCATATCATTATGTATGTATCGATCATATTCGTTTCAGAACCGTCCCCCCACCATCCCCTCCCCTCACCCCCTTTCCCCATCCTTCTCAAATAATTTGAAGTCTCATACGGCCTGGCAAATTCGTGACATCAAGATTTAAACACAATATCTCATGATCATAGTCATATCTAGATTGAAACCCTGTAGTGAGTTGAGAGGTGTATTGGAGTGAAGGGTGGGTAGTTGAGGAAAAAGTTGGTAATGGAGTGGAAGGTGGGTTGTGTGTGGAAAAAATACAGTAGATAAATGCAGAAGTTTATGAGTATAAGAATCAGGTGGATTGGTGATGGAAGGCTTACTTATTGGAGATGGTACTGTAGGTGGATGTAGGGTAGTAAGCCTACTGTAGGTGGATGTAGGGTAGTAAGCCTACTGTAGTTGGATGTAGGGTAGTAAGCCTACTGTAGGTGCGATGAAGATTATACAGTAGACGGATTGCGGAAGGTAGATAGTGGGTAGGCGATGAGTGGTTAGGTATTTGTTTGCTTTGGGCAGAGTACATCAGGGTGCTGGAGGATAGATTAGGTCTGCTCCAGCCCACTCTCCACCCAGCCGTCAAATGAGTACCAGCACTGATTGGAAGTTAAACAGCGATGGACTGGCGTCCTTTCCAAGAGAGTCGTGTGCACTCATCTACTTATGCATAGGAAACCCTGGATAAGCACCAGCTTGATGGGCCCAACTTTAAGGCCCAGTATGGATTTAAACTTCAATGCTAGATAGATGGACATAATTAGCGGTAAGGATGATATAATTTAATGGCAATAGGAGATAGATGGCGAAGATTTTCAATCATATATAATTTTAGATATTTGTAAAAAAATTCACTTTGACATTATTTCCTCGTAATGGAATATTCCTGTGAATTTTCATTTTTTCATATATATGACAGAGGACTATTAAAGAAACAAAATGGAGTAAAACCCAAGTTGATATTTTATTCTGTCGGGAATTATTACATTTGAAACAGTCCACCATTGTGCTGAAAAGTGGCCTGCAGTGAGATGTCATAACTATAGATCCACAACCTTTGTTTATGTATTTCATTGAACATTAATTGTCCGTTTCTGAATTATTGGAAACATTTTTGTTAAATTAGTGAGATGAGGTATAACATGCTCCTTGGAAGTCCATTATTTTCCCATCTGCTTATGTACCTCACATTCTAAATGACGTAAGAATTAAAAATACATTTTTATTTTCTAGAAATACATAAAGAGCCACATTGGACCTGCAGCTACTATGACATGACACTTTACACTGCAAGTTGCCTTTTCAACACACTTTCCAAGTCTTTGAAATATCAACATGTTTTCATTTACCAATATCTTTCTTTAACAGTCACCTACCATATAAATTGAAATGAAGGGGAATATTTCTTGAAGACATTTCATTTGTAGAGAATCTTACAAAGTGCACTATTTCGTTTTTCATTTTCTATTTCCTAATATTACTAATACATGTACATTGATTTTTATATATATAATATATATATATATATATATATATATATTTATATATATATATATATATATATATATATATATATATATATATATATATATATATATATATATATATATATATATATATATATATATATATATATATATATATATATATATATATATATATATATATATATATATATATATATATATATATATATATATATATATATATATATATATATAATTATATATATATATATATATATGTATAATTGTATATATATATATGAATATATATATATATATATATATATATATATATATATATATGATTATGTATATATATATATATATATATATATATATATATATATATATATATATATATATATGTATTTATATATATATATAGCGCTTTCTGCAAAAAACCTCAAAGCTAAGCTTCTTGGGCCTTTATCATCATAATTGGTCACTAACCTTGAACTAGTTAGTATATACGGCAATTAAATTTTCCTTTTTCTTAATAACTTTTTTCAACAGCTTCATGAATTCTTTAGACGCATGAAGGGGGCACTCCACACACAGCTCTTATAGTACGACCACTATATTCAAGATGCAGTATGTCCATCTTTTCTGAATATTCTGAATCTGAAATTCTGAATTCAGTTTTATTTTTTAATTATTTTTTAATTAGTTATACTGATTTCAAATCCACTAAAAAACATGAAGACGGACAACAAAATCTTCAAAATCAGTTAGGAATTGGCCATTTTACAGCTTTTTGAAGATTTTTGTGCAGATACACAAATTTGTGTTACTCTTGTGATGTACAGCTGTGTGAACAAGACAAAGCTTCTCTTTTCTCATGTAAATCCATTGTTTTTAACACTCTGCCAATTTTCTTTGAAAATGGGAAGACGATCTTAATAAAGAGAATTTGATCTTTACCATATCCCCAACCAAGGCCATCTTTAAAAAATTGTTAGTTTGATTTAACACACTTGGTGAAAAAAATGGGTAGGCTGGTAGGTAGATACAGTATGTAGGGAAAACAAATTGTTGGTCAAATTCAAGCTTTACATAAAGTCATACCTAAATTTGTATATGCTAAAGTCCTATCATTTCAGACTCTAGAATTTCAGCACTCGGTATACCTCCCACCCTTGGCAAATCCAACATGTTTACTATATTTTGAGGTTTATTCCATACCCAATTCCTGAATAGAGTTTAAGCCCACCAAGTTTCATACAAAATTGTTTTGATTTTCATTCATACCATAAATACTTCAGTTGATTTTCTTTGAGTCCAGTGGAGTGCTTTTATGTTATCTGAGTTACTGAGGTGAGGTAGTAATCTAGCTTTTTAGTCTTCAATTATCTCGGCGCCCAAACATATTTTAAGGTTTATAATAAAATGTTGTTAATCTGAAACAAAGGAAAAGGTAAGTGCACCCTGCAAAGCTCAGGTAAAGGTAATTGCACCCTGCAAAGCTCAGGTAAAGGTAAGCACACCCTGCAAAGCTCAGGTAAAGGAGAGTGCACCATGCAAAGCTCAGGTAAAGGAGAGTGCACCATGCAAAGCTCGGGTAAAGGTAAATGTACCATGCAAAGCTCAGGTAAAGGTAAGTGCACCTTGCAAAGCTCATGTAGATGTAAGTGCACCCTGCAAAGCTCATGTAAAGGTAAGTGCACCTTGCAAAGCTCATGTAAAGGTAAGTCCACCCTGCAAAGCTCAGGCAAAGGAGAGTGCACCATGCAAAGCTCAGGTAAAGGTAAGTGCACCATGCAAAGCTCAGGTAAAGGAGAGTGCACCATGCAGAGCTCGGGTAAAGGAGAGTGCACCATGCAAAGCTCAGGTAAAGGTAAGTCCACCCTGCAAAGCTCAGGCAAAGGAGAGTGCACCATGCAAAGCTCAGGTAAAGGTAAGTGCACCATGCAAAGCTCAGGTAAAGGAGAGTGCACCATGCAGAGCTCGGGTAAAGGAGAGTGCACCATGCAAAGCTCAGGTAAAGGTAAGTGCACCATGCAAAGCTCAGGTAAAGGAGAGTGCACCATGCAGAGCTGAGGTAGATATAATTGCACCCTGCAAAGCCCAGGTAAAGGTAAGTGCACCCTTTAAAGCTCAGGTAAAGGTAAGTGCACTCTTCAAAGCTCAGGTAAAGGTAAATGCACCCTGCAGAGCTCAGGTAGATATAATTGCACCCTGCAAAGCCCAGGTAAAGGTAAGTGCACCCTTTAAAGCTCAGGTAAAGGTAAGCGCACCCTTCAAAGCTCGGATAAAGGTAAGTGCACCGTGCAAAGCTCAGGTAAAGGTAAGTGCACCCTGCAAAGCTCGGGTAAAGGTAAGTGCACCATGTAAAGCTCAGGTAAAGGTAAGTGCACGTTGCAAAGCTCCGGTAGAGATAAGTGCACGCTGCAAAGCTCAGGTAATGGTAAGTGCACCCCGCAAAGCTCAGATAAAGATAATTGCACCCTACAAAGCTCGGGTAAATTAAGATTTTTCAGAGCGTTTTGCACAGTTACGTAGATTATCGCAAGCGTATGAAACAAACATTCCCGTATGTAAGGACTAATTAAGGTTAGAATCCATCTATTTATTGGATTAAAGCTTAAATATCAGGTTTTTAATCTCTTTGTGATATCCTTTCATGACTGAGCCAAAGAACTTAGCTTGAAGTGAATAATCAATTTCGTTTTTATCTCATTGAAAGTTATGTTACAGTTTGATAATGGCAAACATTTTATGCAAATTTAATTGTATTGTATGGTAAAGAATATTTCCAAGCTTACATCAAATGGGAAAAGCTTAGTTAAAATATTAGATCCCATCAAGCTTATAGAGCCGGTGTTATACCCGGTTTCCACGATGCTAAGCGGATGAGAGTTCTTGACTCCCCCTGGATGGGGCACCAGTCTATCGCAGGTGTAATTCCCCAGTCAAAACTGGTACTCATGTCACAGCTGAGTGAAAAGGAGCAAGTGGGATAAAGTGTCATGCTCAAGGACACAGCACAGCACCCTGTCCGAGATTCAATCCCTGTACTTTTTTTAACATGAGACAGATGCCCTTTTCACTGGACTACCTGACCACTGCACTCACTGAAAAAGCTCAATAATAGCCTAAAATTTTATTCCATAAACCAGATATCGATTTTTTTATTTTTTTTAAATTAAATTTGTTTCTTCAAAAATAGCTCCCTGCTTCTCCTGAGGAGAAAGAAGCGGAAAGTGCTTTGTCAGCATAGCATCAGGAGCCAACAGGAACCAGGACACTCCATCATTGGCACAATGTAGATGACACAATGTACATGGTACAAAGTATTTTTAGTATCTGTGCATTTACTCGAGACAGAAATATAGCAGCTGACGACATGCTCTATTGTTGGACGCAATCTAGTTTGTTACACCAGGGAGTTGTAATGCCAACTCCCTGGTTACACTGCTGGATGATTAGACTGTTTATCTATTCGTCAGAGGATGGATCAGATTTCCCCCCTGAGACTCCTTAAATAAATTCATGCGCTCTTTAAGATTCCTATATTGTTGTGAATCCTTGCTTCGTGGTCTGTTATAAAAGTTTCTGGTTTACCAGCGATACTGATTTTCAACTTGAAGTGGTCGAACTTCTGATCAAAGTTAAGTCTTATTAGCTGCATGAGACTATCAATATTGAGATTCAATGTTGTATTTTTGTTTATTCTGTTCATAAATACCATCACATAAGAATGTTATTGTAGATCTAGATAATGTTCAATATTATAACTATAAAAATACATACACCTCTAGTATTTAAGCTTTAAATTGTGTTTTGTCAGTTACATCGTTATTTTGGATGTATTTAAGAATAGGTTAAAGGATCTGAACCCATTTTGTTAAAAAATAAAAAAGATATTCATAGCAATACGTGATATGTAAAGATTATGTAAGTATATAAATACAAGACAAAACACAAGAGGTTTGTATTTCATTTTCATCATTTTGCAAAGTGAGGAGATAAGTTAATTTTGAAAGAATTAAATTGAAACACAGTTTGATAATTACCACTTCAAAAACCTGCTCCACTTCAAGATATGTGGACAGTGTAGAGGTAACATTGGGTATACCTCTCTCGTACCTTTTGCAAATGCTTTGTTTTTTAACCACGTACCTCTTGTTTGAAAGAGATTAGTTTATTTTGATGTGTGGAAGCTCTTTGGTTTTAGGATCTTTTTTTAGGAACTTAGCCACACCTACAATCAACAATTAGAACTAAATAAGAGATGAAAGAGAACATTTATGTAGCTGTCCACGCACCTTACAAGTTAATTAGAACTAAATAAGAGATGAAAGAGAACATTTATGTAGCTGTCCACGCACCTTACAAGTTAATTAGATACGCGAGTACAGTCTATGATGCAATCAACAATAAGAAGTATCATATTGTTTTATTTTGGCTCCAGAAAATAGTATGGAATCATCACATTCTTTCTTTTATTTGCGACATGCCTGCAAGATTGAGCATTTGGTGTGATGTTAATTTATGGTGAAAGACTTGAAAATTGGATTTTTAATTCTTAAATATTTGTTAGTTGCATAATAAATTGTGTAATGGGTTCTTATGATTGTATTTTGTGAAAGAGAAGTTTCGAGTTAAACAGATACAGGCTTAACTACCCCATAATCACCTATTTCACATGATAATTCTGAAAGCAAAATCAGCCACTACAAATGTTAATAATATCATGAAATGTCTGTGTTGTGTTAATATTAAGAAAAATTGCATTCACAAATGCAGAATTTAGCCTTATGCTAATTAAGTTTATTGCTTAAATTCTTTCTCAATTTTTTTTTTTTAACTTACACAGTATGTCTCTTTTAAGAACAATTTGTAATCATTAAACATTGTTTAAAGGATTAGTTCAGTGGTCAAGAAAGTTACTTCTATATCAATGAGGACGTTAATAGAAACAAAATGGTGAAGAAATTACTTTAAAAGCTTATTCCATTAACAGTCCGGTTAACCTGTTCACGCTCCCGGTCGCGATCGGGAGATCTCCCGATTGGGAGATCGAGACATGCGCAGTGACCATAATTTAAACTTCAAAATTCCAGCCGTTAATTTTCATTTTGCTTTTCAAATTCTGTTATTCTAAAGTTGTATTCTTTGGAAATGATATTGAAATTGATATTTCTGGAGCTTTTTTGTATAATTTGAGCTTTTGCTAATGACTAAAATTTCAAAATCTGCTTTTCAGAAACTATTGCAATGAATTCCTAAAGATTCTTTGAACATCAAATTTACGGCGATGGTGAAGATGGAGAAAACAATTTTATTCTTCTGTTGCACTAATAAAATTAGAATATTTCGCACGCATTTTTCCTACTTTTGGCTTAAACCCGTTTTGCTGTTATGTATTTCTTTAAAGAGATTTGAATTTGTAAAGATGCATTGTGGGTGATAATGACAAGAAATCTCCCGATTGGGAGATCTCCTGATCGGGAGTGTGAACCGGACTGATTAAGGAAACATTCAAGTTAAAAGATCTTCTTATCTGTATAGAAATGACTGGTGTAGTAAGTCTACAATCTGACGATGGAAGGTTGGCTTCCTCGTCCTCACTTCCTTAACAAATGCATTTTAAAGAAAATTGTTTTAACTTTTGTACGGTTTAAATTGCTTTTACAAGTGGTACATAAAAATAAAAAAAATCATTCTGTTTTACTACCTTTCCTGACATATCCCATGGTTTTTAAATTACAAAATCGCAGGAAAAATATAATAGAATACATAAAGAATTTGGGGAATCTGACATCACAACTAGTCTGATTTCAGTCGTTTTTACAAAAATGATAGAGAACTTGAA
>JAIGNY010003500.1:1340000-1432500 GCA_020152595.1 Chiridota heheva
TCATGGGGAACTATTTCTTCCGCTTTTTGGTACGAAAAGGACCCCTGACATGCCTGACTTGATAACTTTTAAAGCCCAATAACTAGCTCCGTGGCACCTTCAGCCGAAGCTAAAGCCTTCTTACAGGTAGCACATAACTAATACGACAAAACAAATTAAACTCTGCTGCTTAAACCAGCTCTCAACCTTACGCTACCCCCTTTACCAAAACGCTTGCCGAAATCAAACCGCTTATTCTTTTCACATATTCGTCACAGCTGACAATCAAATTGTAACACCCACATGGATAACAAACTCTACAACATCCATCCAGGCGTACATCTCGCCTTCCTATCCTGTCGCCCCCATAGTCTATCCCGTAAAGATCATGTCTGTATACATCACCCACTCCCGAGTACGCCACCCGCCTCACTCATTCCCACCTCTGTAAAGACTCCTCTCAACCATCTGCAATTGATTACCACATGTCTACAACTGTAAAACACATCTTCATTGACTGTCCACTCTTCGCTCACCCTAGAGCTTCCCCAATTCCTTCAATTTCATTGCCGAACTCATCATCAAGAACTCCCCAGCAGAAAAAAAAAATCATCTCCTTTCTAAGTTATACACTCTAAAAACACATTGGTTAAATTTAACCACAAAAATTTTAAATTTCAACCAAGAACAATGTCACGGAGTCACCGACATATTCCTGGTTAATATGACCAGGATTTCCTGGTCAGTAAAATTAACCCCAAATCATGGCTATTTTAACCAGGACAAAAATGTCAATTGAATTAATCAGAAAATGGTAAATTTAACCAGGAAATGGTAAATTTAACCAGGAAATAATAAATTTCACCAGGAAATGGTGAATTTAGCCAGGAAGTGGTGAATTTAACCAGGAAGTGGTGAATTTAACCAGGAAATAGTGAATTTAACCAGGAAATGGTGAATTTAACCAGGAAATGGTGAACTTAACCAGGATATGTCAATGGAACACATATATATTTGACCAGGGAGATTTCGTCGGAATTTTAACAGGATTATCAAACTAATGCTGAAATGACAGCTCTCTTCTCTCCCAAATGTTTCATTAAATCCTTGCAATCTCCATGAGAAACAGATATGTAAGACAACATACAAGAATACACAAATAGCAAGAAAACAAGGTTTTATCACTGTTGTAACATTTATTACTCCTAAAAATACAACTGCCAGAGAAACCTTGCATTTGGTCAATTTTATTCTTCAACAGAAAATGTCTACGATGCACCAACTTTTAATTTTTTGACAGTAATTGAGGGGCACTTTTCATTTTAAAAAGGGACACTCATGTCAGTTGACAGTTTTTGCTAGTCACTTTTGACTTTCCCACTCTTTCGGTAGGCAAATTCCGCCAATGGCTTCAAACATTGGGGAGCCAGGACCAATGTTGACAATTACCCATAGGGCGAACAAGTAAAAGGCTTCCATTAAAAATTGCTTCTTAGAAAATTATTAGGAATAACCCTCCCACCACGGCCCACGCGGTGTTGGTGCCCCTGGTAAAGTGATATGCTTTAGTTATGTCAAATGAATACTAAATGTCAGTGTGACAACCTCTATGTATTAGGTAGTATTTGTGAGTGGGTAAATATCAATTTGTTTTCAAGCTTCAAGAATGACCTAGAATAACTTCGAATAAGTTTCAAAAGGGCGCATCCAGGACCGGTCCATCCACAACTTTCAAAAAGGCACCTCCTGCTCCCGTTCGCACAATTTCAAAAAGGCACCTTAATCCCCCTTACTTTTGGGCCAGGGGCAATACTCCCCCCTCCCTGCCGCCGTGGTTCCGACATCGCTGCAGAGGCTAAAATCCCACGGGCCTACATGTGCAGGTATGTGAGCTTTAATATCGTTTGAATATGTGAAAACTGTTTTTTAAGTAGACCTAAAACATGTAAAATAGCTAAGCTTCAACATCAATATGATACAAATTCTATTAACAATGTTTGCTTTTAAGTGAAATAGAAGTATTACAGACATACCAACAGCAATATACATTTGTATAAAATCAAGATGGATTTTACATACTTGCAACAAGACACGATTTTAACTACGGTATTGCTAATGTATTAGCCATTCTGAGCAAATAATTATTGCAATTAATGAATAACAATTAAACAACACAAGCATCTAGGCATAGCATCCCACAAATACACTTCCAAGTGGCAATCCGGATGATTCTGTCATTTTAACAAAATATTAGTAAAACGATCTTTTGACTTTCTTTTGAAGTCCTCTTTAATCAGTTAATATGAGATGGATTTTCTATTTTACCAAATTTTTGACCAAAATATCTTGAATATTTGAAGCTGTAAATAAAAAAGAAAGAAAGGGAAAATGGGTCATCAGAATTGTCGGACCCGGACCGATATTAGTTTTCGGAGGGGAGGGGGAAGGGGGGGGGGGTACCACATAAAGCTATACTGCTGTGCTACATACTTTGGAAATACGACAGTTGGAAAATTCCCCTCAGATCCTGTACCCCCCCCCCCCACCCTCCCCAACACCCGAGATTCAAACATCTTCCGCCGCCTTTGCCTCTTTGGAAAAGTGCCCCTTTCTAAAACTAAAGTGCCCCTTTTACTTTGTTGTTTCGGGCTCACTAATTATATACAGACCGTAGGGGATATATATGTATGACTTTGGAAGTGCTCCTTAAGAGGTCGTCCCCCATACTTTTTGAAGGCTTTCTACACCCGTGCACCTCCCTGATGATTGATTAAATTAACCCATGCATGCACAGGGCTGTATCGTCAGGGAAAAGAAGGTCGTCATTGTGCATTTGCATAAATACCGTAGATTTTTCCTCAAATCTATATGACAAAAACCGGTCTCGTCTCTTTCCCCGAATCACAGTGGTTGTCTTTATCAGCAAGGAACTACACTGAGGCTATATGAATGACTTTGTAGAGTGTTAAGCTGATGTAGAGATATATATTATTGTATATGACCATGTGTCCCCTTCCTCTTTCCCAGAATAAAGTCTTGGCTATATATTTAGATTCGGGACCTCGTATATCTTGCCACATGGTATGCTCATTTAAACTTTCAGCATGGAGGCACCACTTTAGAAGTGGTACCTCCATGCTTTCAGGGCCCTGACACAGGCAAAGCTACCCAATACACTTCCCACTGAAAACAGATCAATATGGCATCTCTTCCCCGGTGGGCAAATGCCATCATTGGTCCTAACCACCTAATCTCAAATTACTTGCTCTAAAGTCTGATACAATCATTATTTCATATGGAAGAGGATACAAATCTAGACACAACTTACCAAAATCAGCAAGTCAAAATCTCATTTTTATCTCAAGTTACCCATGATTGAAGTTGACACATGGGGCTGCCATTTTGTTCAATTCAAATCTGTATCGAAATATGTATGACGACATAATTTCTCCAAAAAAGGCATAACGATTATTATAATGTATTTCTTTATACATTTGATCAAAGTTTTTATTGTAAAATGATGTGACACAAAGTTTAACAGCATATTTTGATGAATTTTTCATTTGTGTGGGCCTACACAAAAATGATCTTGATCCTTAAAAAGGGAAAACATTTTGTTGTTGTTGTAGGTATGAGACTTTATTTCTATCATATGAACTAAAGATTAACATAAATTAACAAAGATTAACATTTAACAACGCCACTAAAGCTAAACTTCGCCGTACAATGCGACCATCCCAAACGTGCCTCGTCAAATGTGTTGAGCTACTGCATATCGATGTTCTAGTTACAACCAAGCAACGTACGTGAGAGTGTCAGAGATGTTGCGAAATTTTTATCCCTGAAACGCCTTAATATCTATTTTTAAATTATTCTTGGAACTGGGCGCCTTGCCAAGCTTAGTCATGTCACGTTTCATATTTCAAAGTTCAAGTCAAAAGTTGTTTTTGTAGATATGCAAATTTAATCCAATCATATCCATTTCCGCTTTTGATCACGCTTCTCGAACGTCTACATAAACAAACCGTTTTACTGCATTAATAGTGCTGCGCAACTTAAAATAAAGACGCTGTTTGAGAAGAATATACTATTAAATTCATATAGATTTATTAAAAATATTGGCAAAATCTTTACGAAAATACTAAGATATCTCGGTTTTTGATTCATATAATTGCAAACTGATTTCAAAGTGAGATCAGCTAGTGTATTTTTAAAGTTTGTTTACGTCGAGGCTGTGCTATGAATGGCGGATGATTTCACAGAACAGTGTCTGGCGCGCATGCTAGCATACCAACGCGTGATTTGTTTACATAAATAATTCAGTGTAGTTGTCTGCATAGTCGATGCAATTATAGGCCTACTTGTAACGTATACTTAGTATTACTAGCGCAGGTTGGCAGTACGGCGTGTGGATGGTCGGTGAGGCTTCTTTGATTTCCTGCTCAAAATATTGGAGAATATTTCTTCTTTAATATCCGCTGAATTCCATATTTTTGTGAAAATGCCATCCGTAGAGGTTTGTCAGTTAATTGGACAGCGTGAAGAGGTGAAATCCAAGACGGAACCGACCGAAATCGATCAACTTGTGTCACGGTTAACTGATAGTTTACGTTTAAAAGCCAAACAAAAGCTTAAAACACATAAACAATCGCTTCGACATCACAAGAGGCCTTACCCAATTCTTTCATCGAACCGTTGTCCTACATGTGCAAAAATGCATTGCTCTAGAACTTGTGTCTCAAAGTATCCCACGGATTCACACGAGCTTTTGAAATATTTGTTGAAGGAAGGGAATTTGATTAAAGAGGCTGTAGAAAGACTGCACAAGAAACAGTTTAACATACAGGACGATAGGCTAGGGCCTAGGCTGAGTGACAGCAACCAGTGGTGACAGTGACTTTTGACATGATACAGAATGAAGCAAGTGAATAGAATAGTCACAACATGTAAGGTCATTTGAATTTTTAGATTTAATATGACTTAATGTTTAGTTCTGAAATAGCTATATAATATATACATATCCCTCAGTACTTACTAACACTTGTATTGCTAACTAGTTTTTTTTATAATTTCTATTTGTATTTTTTACTCATACTTTTTACGCTCGGTTGGCGTTCATGTCCTCTTGAAGGATTTTTGCCGACTTAACCAATTCAGATTCAGATACGGTTGACATTGGGATTACTGTACGAGGGTTGTTATAAATTGTATACAATTCCTATGTTTTTTAAAATTCACACATAAAAAATTGATGATTGAAAAATAACTTACATTTTGGATATTCTTATACCAATTAGGCCTAGCCTAGTCTAAATATTACACTTTTTCAAAAAAAATATCCCTAATCTTTAACTGTTTAGCACCACGATGGAAAAGGTCTCCAATTCGATGTTTTGGTCACCGTCTTGGTCACCGCACCTTGTGATCAACTATTCAAACATCCACAAATAAGTTTTAGGATGTTCCACTAAACTACAGGTTTATTATTTACTGACAACATTTTTTGTATAAAAACTGCGAAAACAAACAAAACACCAAGAAATGTTTAGATTATGTAGGCGGCCTACTTGTACTTAATAAGTATTATCTTCCATTTTTTTTAAACCTAAAATTTGTAGAAAATATTACCCCCACTAAAATGTTATAGCTCCGATAACAGTGTTTTGAACTTTGACCGACATTGGAGAGCTTGTCAGACGATTTTTACGGAATCAAAAGTAGGCCAGTAAATACTTTGATAAAAGTAACTAATTTTTTTTTTTTCTCACAAAGATCTTAAATCTGAGATTTTCTTATGTTTTAAGATGAGGCTTAAAACAGTACAGCAGGGAATAGGTTTTTGTAGTATCCTCGTATGGCCAACCATCACTTACGGCAGCCATACTAGCATGGCTGGCATCAGTCCGACGGTAGGCCTATGACAGGAAATACTAGTTCTGACATAGGCCTAGCCTAATTTGTTTTCCTTTAAAAAAAAATCTTTTTATGGAGTTTCTCAAGGTTATTTTATGAAACATTTATATTCTCATTTCTATTACTTACCGAAGCTACCGAGACTTCCGAGAGGAATCAGCCTCGGGTAGCTCTGTCAGCTGAGGGAATGTTGGAGGTGCCAGGTCCAACAACAATTTAACACACTATTTTTCCACAGATATACACAATGATATGCTGACATCAAGAACAGAGGTTCGTCTTAGTAAGTTCTGCATTACACCTTTTCCCCCATCTGACCTATGGGAAAAAGTGGCCAATGGTTGGGTGGCGCTCAACATCCAGCGGATAAAAACGTTAAGTGGCGGTCTCAATAGCAGGGTTCCTCACCTCCTGCCTGGTTAGAAAAAGAGCATCCACTTCCAACCTGCTCGAAATATCCCATTTTAAAGAAGGCAAACGCTGACTTTTTCTTCATTTATATTATAAATCATCTGAAGAAATTTCACATTTTACTAAACAATTTAGCATACGTTAATTATGAATTTTTGTCAATATAAACTTATATGGGAGCAGCCAGTTTGATCTTATGCCCTCTAAAAAATGATGTCATACACCCAGTATGTAGATTGGAATATTAATGTATTTCTTTGTAATCTATTTCAAATTTTAAAACTTCTAAGAAATTATTTTTCCTTTGCATGGATTTATGTATTTTTATTTGGATATGATACTAATGGTTCATTCTAAAACTTCATTCAAGCATTTTGAAATTGGCATGATGTCAACACAAAATGGCAGCATCCATGATACAACTTCAAACTTTTATAACTTGAGCATTGAATAAGATTTTATGATAGGGATTTCGGTAGTTGGTTTATTTTTTAATTCCCTATCAAAATATCAAGCTAGAATATTGGGCTATACGCCTCCTTTAAGTTAATTACACCAGAGCTTTTCACTTCTTTATCAAACTGTAAATTGAGCCAATCATAAACTCCTAAACTGGTAGCACAGATCAAATTATTTTCCCTATTGAAGCCTATGATGAATGAATCAAGTTCGGGGTCCTTTTTGTACCAGAATCTTATAGATTTGGGATCTTCTGTGATGTTTTCCAAAAAGTACCATTTAATATCTCTTGGATGAGGGCATTTTCAATAGGGGGTCACCAGATATTTTGGCCCTCTTTTTTTTGGCTTAATTGAAGAGTGTGTCGTACACCCTCAAATTTTGATATGGGTCCATGGTAAAATAGTTCCACATGAAAATTTTACTGAAACAAATCTCGTTAAGTTTGGATATGCATAGTCAAGACATCCTTTCTCTATCATTTCTGAAATTTTCAACTTCTCAGCTTCCTGTCCCATGACATAGGAGCTCAAAAATATTTTTTATTAACCTTTCTCTGAGGGTTCTCATTTTGGACTAGTAATACCTAATTAGTTGTGTGCTACCAGCTGATTGTTCTGTAGTGGCTTGGCTTGAAGCTGCCACCTGAGTGTTTACATAATCCTCCTTTACAGGACTCCTTTATAGAGTACTTATGCCAAGCCTATCGCAGACGCTCACTACAGCAACTGCCATGTTTAAATGTCTAGGATTTGGAATAATGGAATTGCAGATAGTAACCACATTCCAGAAAACTATCTCAGAGATAGATTTGACCTACATCCTTATGATTGGAAGACACAAATTATACCACTGAAACACACTGCTCTACTGGACACAAAACTATGGTCATTTCCAAATTTACACAAATTGCTTCAGGGAGTGCAGAATTAGAAATTCTAATAAATTGAACAATTTTGTCAACATTGCTACACTGCCAACATTTGGGAAAAAATTGTATTATTGAGATCTGCTTTATTAAACAGACCTTTTCTCCAATGAGACACTAAGACAAAGGGCAATGATTGTAACATTAGTACAGACACTGCTTAAAAACTTCTTCTGCAATTTTGAAACTACAAATTACATGCATCATTCCACAAGAATAACTTTGCTTCAAAGGACATGTCATATACCTTGGGAAATTCTGCTCCCCTTAATAAAAACTCTCTTGTGTTGGTGGAAACTTAGCACATGGTTCATTGAACAGCTTGTATGGAGTGATGAACAGATCCATTTTGTGGTTTGAGAAATAGATAACTTTTAATTCTACTGGCCTTGCTCCACTTTAGGGTCACGGAGTGTTCCTGGTTTTAAGTAAAGCCAATTCTAATGATATACATGTAAGTCATGTATCTGGTTGTTTAAATATGTTTCCTTTCATTAAGACAGACTTGTTTTCCTTCACTTTGTAGGTATCAATGATTTACTTCCACAAACAGAAGTCTCAGCAAAAGAAGCATTCCATTTTTCACAGCCTTTGAAGACAACACCATCAGCTGAATTACTGAGGGGAGGGGTTTGTAAGAAAGGGCATCATCAAACATTTCACATGAAGAAGAATCAAGAGTAAATACAGTATTCATATTGCACTATGCATTTTGTAATACTTCATTTAGGTGAACCAGATTAATTCCATTTTACAGTATTTAGCGGTTTTAGTTAGTGGTCAGACATGCTTTATTTGCTGTTGTTTATTGAATAATGAATGTCTTATTGCTCTATACACTGTCACTTAGCCATAGCTCATGTGCAGTGGGCATAATGCAGAAACTAGCTTCCTGGGTTCCATCCCCATGAGGCCCCTCTCCAGTATTCCGCAACTGTTTAAAATAATGTATGTGGACATCTTTATGTTGATACTCAAGTAGGTAGCTTGTCGACCACAATACCGTATGAATTAGAGGGCTCTATTCAACTGCATGTGAAAAACAAAATGTTGAAAGTTAGTGTAAAAAGTCTTGTATATTGTTACATTATCAAAGTCTGTTGCAGTCATTTCTCTTGAACAAACTCTTATCACTGTGTTAAGTGGTGTCAGTGTAGAAGGACTAGTTTTGCTTAGTTCCCCACAGTCTCATTTAAGTGCAATTTTATTTGTCTTTCTTGAAAACACTATTTTTTATTGCCATTGGTAACTTGAGTGGTTTGAGTCATCATGGGAGGCCATTCTTACTCCTTGATTGGAGTCTAAACATTATCAGTATTTGTTTACTTGTTTCATTTATTTCATCAATTTCTCAAGTGTTTATGTTTAGCATAATTATCTGATTTTTCAGAATTGATTGTGAACGAAGGCAAAACTTGTAAGGGGAATTGTAAGATCAGTGGAACATTCTTTTGTGGTTTTGGTCAACTTTGTCTTTTAGCAATACAAAAAATATGTATTTTTTTCCTGTTGGGAGAACAGACCAAATGCTTGCAATACATTTGGTGAAACTGTTACTATCTTGATAAATTTACATCTCTTTCCTTAGATACTTAATTTATTTTATTTGTCATTTAGAAGAAAATGAAAGACTTTTTGTCTTGAATGCTGGAGCCATCTTTAAAATATTTTTTGTTTGCTGTAACAAACCTTGCTCAACAAAGTTAGGCTGGTAGGTAGCAACATATTTGTACTCAAAAGATTTTCTGAATACCTTTTTATACACACCCACACACACACAAATACATTGAAGAACAAAGGAACAAATATTTGGAGTATTGCGTTGGGTAGGTAGGTTCCAGCATACAAGCATGGCCTGGTGACCAAGTTTATCAGCAGTATAGTATGTATTATGTTCTGTTGTGTTGTTTTATGTTCTGTTGTGCAAAAAACAGACAAAGTTACAATAAAAGGATCAAAATAGTAAGATTGAAAATGTAATAAAATCTTAATAATCAGTATTATTGAATGTCACATGTGTAGTGTAGATGCACATTTTGTGCACTTTATTAAGTGTACATATTATGACACAAGTCATCACTGATTTGTTGAATTTACTTGATACATATAATATACATGTATAAGAACTTTTGCATGACTGAAGGTGTTATAAACCCCGAACAGCAAGATAAATTTACAAGCAGATAATTGTAGGGCTATGGGTGGGTGAAGTTCTGGCACCTTCATTGAAGTCATTTCTGCATGTTGAACTTAGGTGTACTATTATGATGTTGAACTGGTTCACACATGTATGTGACCTGGGTTGAACTTTCTCTTGGTGCAGTATACTTTACCCTTCAGGTGTTTACAAATATTTACAAGTACTTAAGAACATTCACCTGCTCTCACCTCAGATCTCCTGGACTATTGCCAAAATAAACACTATTTTGGGTGGTTATTCAAATCAGTCAGGTGTGAATATTTCATATAGATGCATTTGTAGCTCAGCTATTCAAAGAATAGTAGAGCTATTCAAGTACCCCTGGCATCAGTGTCCGGTTAGAGTTTTGGTTAAAGTTTTCATAACTAAGGTTATGAATGGTGTACATTCATGTGACTTGGTATAGGGGTAGAGGACATAGGTCCTGATCAAATGAGCATGATTTGGGGGTTGTGTGTACATATTAATTAGCTTATTTGCAAAGCAATGAAAATATTTGTATCTGTGGTATCTTTTGAATTAAAATGGGTGTGATTTTGCTTAAACAAATGATCATACAGTATATGTTAAGTGCATTGTTCTCACTTATTGGTGAGGTATAGTGTACATATTAATTAGGTTATTTGCATAAAAATAGACCTTGCTGCAAAATATTTGACCTTAGATCAAAAATATTTTATCTCAAAAATATTTGACCCGAGATCAGAAACACTTACTAATTTCACATTTCTAGTTTTGTTATGATATTGACATGATATGAATAGGAATCAAATTTCTTGTTTTGTCATTAATAAAGCAAATAAAAGTTTCCTCACTTCTAAAGAATTTTAAATTAGGGGTTTATGAAATATAAACAATAAGTGGAATGTGGGGTAGACGATAAGATAATGATAATTTAGCTGAAGGAATTAGGGTCATACCTGTCTATAGACCACGAGGCCCTGGGTTCAAGCCTGGGTTGGGTAGACACGCCAGTGCACCACAACTGGTTATCAAAGGCCGTGGACATTGACTTGGTTGTCGATGCTATGTCTGTCCATACGTCGTACCTGTGTTCTCGTCCAGGTCGTATTAAGCGTTTCGTGGTAGCATTGTTACTATCATAACCGAATACGCAGTTGTTATACATACAGGCAAATCAATAAATCTTAACACTATGAATAATTTTAATATGCAACTCAAATAAATTACATAGCATTAAATTGTATACAAGTTGTTGGTATGCATCAATGGGTATATGTTATGCATCAATTGGTATATATATTTGACTTATGTTGAGTTAATATGATAGGATAATAGAAGGAGCAAAGTGGTAAAGAAGGTATTCAAAAACAATTTTTAAAATATTGTAAACAAAAACAATTTTTTAAATATTGTAAACAAAATGAAAATGTGAAGGCACTCGTGTTGTACACTTTGTACAGTATGTTAGTCATGAGTGAACAAGCTTGGAGCATCTTGAAAACTTGAAACTGAAAAAATTAACAATTAACAAGATTTTGATAATGGCAATATGCAGTGAACCGTTCACATGAAACAGCTCACATGAAACAGCTCAAAGATTATTTTCAATTGTTTGGTTTTAAGTATCTGCGTCCTGTCCCAGTTGTTTGATTGCTTCATTTCAGGGTGTAAAGTTCAGTTTTCTTCACCCATTGGCACATGATATAATCATGTTCAGATTTAATAGTCTTGTATTAAAC
This sequence comes from Chiridota heheva, assembly GCA_020152595.1. Classification (NCBI taxonomy): domain Eukaryota; kingdom Metazoa; phylum Echinodermata; class Holothuroidea; order Apodida; family Chiridotidae; genus Chiridota; species Chiridota heheva. The sequence goes on from JAIGNY010003500.1 coordinate 1,351,594, forward strand.
TGTTGCTTCTAGAAACTTGTGGAATGTATTAAACTGCCTCGTTACCAACCATGATGAAAGTTATTCCTCTTCTAAGAAACCTAACTCAAGTCAACAACTCAAAGAAATGTGGAATTATGTGTCAGCTATGTATGTGTATGATCCTCAGCTACGTACGTGTATGATCCTCAGCTACGTACGTGTATGATCCTCAGCTACGTACGTGTATGATCCTCAGCTACGTACGTGTATGATCCTCAGCTACGTACGTGTATGATCCTCAGCTACGTACGTGTATGATCATCAGCTACGTACGTGTATGATCATCAGCTACGTACGTGTATGATCATCAGCTACGTACGTGTATGATCCTCAGCTACGTACGTGTATGATCCTCAGCTACGTACGTGTATGATCCTCAGCTACGTACGTGTATGATTCTCAGCTACGTACGTGTATGATCATCAGCTACGTACGTGTATGATCATCAGCTACGTACGTGTATGATCATCAGCTACGTACGTGTATGATCATCAGCTACGTACGTGTACGATCATCAGCCACGACGCGGTACGATCATCAGCTACCACGTACGATCATCAGCTACCACGTACGATCATCAGCTACGACGTGTACGATCATCAGCCACGCGTGCGTATGCGATCATCAGCAACGACGGTATGCGATCATCAGCAACGACGTACGATCATCAGCCACGCACGCGTGCGATCATCAGCACGTGCGTGTATGATCATCAGCTACGACGCGTATGATCATCAGCTACGCACGTGTATGATCATCAGCTACACGCGTGTATGATCCTCAGCTACGCACGTATGATCCTCAGCACGCATGTGTATGATCCTCAGCCACGCACGTGTATGATCCTCAGCTACGACGTATGATTCTCAGCTACGACGTATGATCATCAGCTACGTACGTGTATCATCAGCTACGTACGTGTATGATCATCAGCTACGTACGTGTATGATCATCAGCTACGTACGTGTACGATCATCAGCTACGTACGTGTACGATCATCAGCTACGTACGTGTACGATCATCAGCTACGTACGTGTATGATCATCAGCTACGTACGTGTATGATCATCAGCTACGTACGTGTATGATCATCAGCTACGTACGTGTATGATCATCAGCTACGTACGAGTATGATCATCAGCTACGTACGAGTATGATCATCAGCTACGTACGAGTATGATCCTCGTGTAAATAATGAAGCTTTTATTTGGTCGTACATTTTTCTCAGGAATTTCCAGGAGTAAACATGTGTATTTCTCGCTTCCATTCTCTGCTTTTCACTAGGCACATATTGATGTGTATGATAGCCATTCTTTTGAAATTACATTCATTTCTAGAAAACCATCTTGATGTCTTTTCATATCATAACAGTTTAACCTCAGTAAAAGGTATATGGACAGGTACAAAAGAGTTATCTTCCCTTATTTAAAGCGAAATGTTGAAGGATTAAAAAAATATTGGATTTACATAAGAAAATAGAGACTACATTATGTATGTAGTATGTTCCATCCATACATACATCACAAAGAGTGCCACAAAAATGTTGTATTTGCACAAAAAGCTGTAAAATGCACAATTTTTCTTGTTTTTTTAGTGGATTTTTGGCTTCAACACGATAGCATTTAGAACGTATGTAGTCATGCTGGCGTGTGTATGTATGTATGTGTGTGACAGAAGCTTGTAAACATGTATGTATGTGTGTGACAGAAGCTTGTAAACATCTCAAGAACTATGGTGGATTTATGTCATACAGTACTTGGTATATGGATGTGTTGTGCTCTTTAGATGATCCCTATTGTTTTTGGTGCTGATGTCATGATTATTAATAAGTAGGCAGGGCTAAATGTAAAATTATGTTAACAAGCTTGTAAACACGACATCTCAAGAACTATGTGGTGGATTTATTGTCTTACGTGGTATATAACGGATGTGGTGTGGTCTGTAGATGATCCCTATTGTTTTTGGTGTTGTCATGAATATTAATTAGGTGGGGCTAAATGTAAAATTATGTTAACAAGCTTGTAAACACTTTATTTTAAGAACCCTGCGGTGAATTTATGTCTTACATGGTATATGGATGTGCTGTTGTTTGTAGATGAGCCCTATTGATTTTGGTGCTGATGTTATGAATATTAATTAGTAGGCGGGCTAAATGTAAAATTCTGTTAACAAGCTTGCAAACATGATATTTCAAGAACAATGAGGTGGGTTTATGTCATACTTGGTATATGCGTGTGTTGTGATCTGCAGATGATCCCTATTGTTTTTTAGTGCTGATGTCATAAATATTAATTGAGAAGGCAGGGCTAACTGTGAAATTCTGTTTATACTCATATTTCCACAGACCCATGTCTGATTTTTTCAAATTTGGTTGGTATGATTGATAATTCAGATCCCATAGAATGTTGAGTTGTTGACTTCATCATTTTTCATGTTAGGTGGAGCCAAATACAATTTTACATTGGTTGTTGTGATTGTGGCTTATTAAATAAGTTACAAAAAATACATGTTCCAGTATTATAAATAAGCTTAACATGTAACACAACATTTACAGATATACAATAATACAAAATAAAAAACACTTGTAATCCAAAGTTAGCTTCGGAACCACGTGGGATTTCTCCCTCTGGTAAATCAAGTTAGCTAATGTTGCCTCTACCTGTCCATATACCTCGAATAATCCTGTTTGTCATTCAAAACTGATTTTCATACCAAAAAGAAAGAACAAACTTTTTACATTGTAAATATAAATTATTGGAGCGACTACTGCACTGCCATGGGCTATTCCTATGTGCTGTGTATGCTGCGGGACATCTCCGTTGTTCTTTTAGTCCTTGTTTAGAATAAATATCTGTTGTGAGTTTAACAGATAGAGGCAGATGAGTGTAGGTGGCTTTAGAGGAGACAAAGTCTGGGGTTTTCTTCATTAAATATGATAGAAATAATTATAAATCATCTGACGAAACTTCACATTGTACAAAACAATTTAGCATATATTTTCTAATTTATTAAAATGTTAATTTTGTCAATATACACTTGCATGGAAGTGGCCATTTTGTTCATAAGCCCTCTAAAAGATGATGACATACACCCACTATGTTATTAATGTAATTCTTTATCTATTTCAAATTTCTAAGAAATCATGTTTCCTTTGCACAACCTTTATTTGTTTATAATATTAATGCTTCAAGCCCTTACAACTTCATGTCAAGAATTTGCCTTCTGTATTAAACATATAGGCATGTAGAGTGTAGGTGTCTTTAAAAATAACAGCTTTTGCTTCAAGGGAATATTCCCATGGATTTTAATTTTTTTCCTATATGATAGAGGAAATTTGTAGAAACAAAGTGGTAAAAAAAACTATGTTAATATCTTATTCGGTTTGGAAGCTATAACAATCTAAAGAATAGAAAAAAAATGTTCTTAAAAACACGTCATACAGTAAATGTCCTTCAGCTTGTAGTTCTTATGTATTTCGTATAAATTTATTCACACTTTGTTTACATTATCGAACATTTTTGGTTCATTTTAAGAGATAGGGTGGAATATATAATTTACAAGAAAACGTAGTTTTTTTCTTGGTGTACATCACATTTACAATGAGAAAAAAAATCCAAATCATTTTTAAAGAAATACAAAAGACATTTTGTTGAAATTCTCTATGACATCACAGATGTTGCCAATCAGTCACTTTTGTCCAAAATCAAAATACTTTTAAATTTTGTAACTTCTAAACAGAATAAGATATTAACATAGTTTTTTCACCACTTTGTTTCTAAAATTCATCTCTATCATACTGTATATGAAAAAATGAAAATCCATAGGAAAATTTCTTTCAGCTCATTAATGAAGTTAGTTGTTGGTAGCATAGTCCTATTTTAAGTAGAAAGTTTATTGAATGTTTTGATACATTTGTAGGATCAACTATATGGCAATATACAACCAAGTAAACAGTAAAATAGTAGTTACATGTCATATATTATTTGGTAGAGATATGTTATACTTCATCAGTGTGACAAGATGTTTTTCTGTTATTTCCATTCATTTGATGGAAAGAAAATGTTTTTCATTAATTTTCTTTGTATGACTTCATGAAATATCATTTTTGCTGATTTATAAGTGTTCATGAAAATGATTACAATTTGTTTGTTACTTTTCTACAAGTTCAGAGAAAAATATCAAGTTTATGGGAAGATAAAACAAGTGAGAAAAAAAATCATGTCCATTGTCTTTATTGTTTGATAACTTCTATGTAATGACAATTAGAATGATGTGCTAGGAACTTTTGCTTCTTACAGCAATAAACTTGGATGAAGTGAAGCTTAGCAAATGGATATGGTGGTTATTGTAGTGGTCCATGACGATCCCCACTGTACGATTCCATCATGATCATGTTCCAAACGTTCATCATTTCTGAAGGTTGTAACACATTTGGTCAATTACCTTTGGAATGGCCGTAACCTTTGGAATGGCCGTATTTAGCCCAAAATTATTTCCATATTTAAAAATACAGAACACTACAGCAATTACATGCAATGAAATCCTGTTCATTTCATTTTCAATCATTTACAATGTTTTAATATTTGTATAGAAATACCATTGAATAAATTTCAATTTGGGGATATTAAATTCCTGAAGATGGCATGAATGAAACGAGAACGACTCCAAAAGAGTAGTTATCTTTGACAAGTGGCGGCACAAGAAAGAGGAAGGGGGGGGGGGAGGGGTATATTTGTTTTCTTTTTGAACTTAATTAACCTCAAAAAAGAAATACCTTACATGGATACAGAATGATAGCATAATAAGCAATCGTCCTGTTTGACTCATGAATGGTCCTTATCAATTTAAAATAGTTTCATTCTGAGGTATCATTATAGTTAAAATTCTAGAGCTTTTTTACCATGGGATTGAGCCCCTGGACTATATGCCGAAAAGATACAAGCTTCACGCGTCTAGCACCCTGCCCCTTTTTAAATCAAGCTAGGGGTCCCCCTCTTTAATTTCTTTCACTTCTGAAAATATTTTCCAATTTTGATAACATTTTCAGGAAATTTCTTTTAATTACTAAGAAATTTTGCAAATTTCCTCAAGTTTTCTTCAATTTTCGAGAAAAAGGGGACCTGTAAAAAATATACCATAGGGCCCCACTTACCCCCAGCCTAAAGGGCCCTAGCTATGCCACTACGTAGGGTGGACCAATTGGTTCAGTAGTTTGTATGTTAAATAAAGGCCTGCTTGGAATCCATGTCATTTTGGTTGGCAGTCTTCTCTCTTCTCATGACTTTTATTTCAAAGCCTAATTACTGACCATGCATCTCCTTGACCATTGGTTGCTGGTGTCTGAACATATTGCTTCAATAATTGACTACTAGTTTCTAAATCAATGATGCTCAAAAATTAAATCACATCAAGGCTTGAGGGCTCCTCGCATATACCTCTAAGTGGATGAGAGTACTTCACTCCCCCTGGATGGGACACCAGCTGGTTAACTCCCTAGCTGGTAATCATTTCACAGCTGAGTGAACTGGAGCAAATGAGATCAAGTGTCTTGCTCAAGAACACAGCACAGCACCCTGCCTGAGAGTCGATCCCAGTACCTTTGTGAGTACGAGACCGATGTTGCAATCATTTGGTTACATGCACTCCCACTGATGCACAAAACCCCAACATTACCATCCTCTACATTACAGTCCTGTTTGCACTTATGCTCATAAAACTTCTTCAGTTGAACGGCACACCTGCTCAGTGGCTTCCAATTGTTTAAAACACCTTCCCTTCGGACGTGTGTGATGCTACACATACTTGTACCTCTATTGGATCATTTTAAAGATTGTTAAAATCCTACTCGTTTTCTTAAACTTTACATAATTCTTTATTCCCAAAAGTTTTGGTTAATTGATTTGCAACTTCCTTGACCACAACCTTTTGCAAAAAGGCGCTTAATAAATGTTTGGACACGCATACAATAATTTGGATCTTGATGACTTGTAAAACCTAATATGTATTGTTAAATAAAATCGTACCACTAGGTTTGCTTAATGACTTGTTTTGAAACCTTATATGTATTCTAGGGTTCGAGGCACAAAAGACCTCCAGGACTTCAACTGTTAAAATCACTCCCAATATATAATGTGAATTTGCTGTGTTGAGGCATACCACCTTAAACATCTATGCTAGATGTACACATTTCCTAATTGCCTATTTTCAACATGCACAATGTAGACACATCACCTTATAAGGTTCGTTCATGTGGGAGGAATAGAAAGGATGAAAACAACTTGTGGTCAGCAGGAAAATGGTTTATACTAAAGACAGTTCTATTTATACTTCATTGCAATCAGGAAAACTTTTCCAAAAAATGAAACCTTTAATATGTATGGTGTGGGACATTTACTGGTATCAAATATGCACCACTTTTTGACAAATAACATCCCCTTTCCCAAACCCTTGATGGAAGCCCTCGCCCTAAACCAGTAAATTTTTAAAGGAAATTTCACTGGGCAACCACAATCACCCATAGGGCAACTGATACGAGACGTGAAGGGACATAAATATTTGAGCACCTTGAAAATTAAAGGAGATATCAAGTCTGATATGACATGCATAAACTTTATTCCATATGTTGTATGTTTTTAAAACTTATTCTATGACTGTATGGGAGCAGCCATTTTGTTAAACCAAGGCGAAAATCTTGGTCGCCCAGTGCATCAGAATTTTGTCCACTGGGTGACCAGAGTTTCTCACTGGGAAATGTTCGCCCAGTTAATATGTTAAAAAATTCACTGCCCTAAATATTGCTTGACATTTTTGACAGAAGCAAATCCTGCTAAAAGTTTGAAGAAAGAAGTCAAATGTTAAAAATACAACCCCTTAGAAACAAATTATTATTTCAAACATAAAACAAAGTTGACATAAATACCATGCAACTAAAGTTCACATAAATACCATGCAACTTACTGAATCCTCAGTACCCCAAACAGCATCAACAAAAAGAAACCTGATACTATTGTTTCATGAATTCAATACAATCGTTTATTTACAGAAGGCACCTATCTAGGAGTATTGAATGGCTTTCTAGGTTTTTTCTTTAGAATTAAAATGTCATACGAAATAACATTCCTAAATAACTAATCATCTCATATTTCTAAAAGTTCAATATACCTACAGCATCCATCCACCAGAATTACACAGATAATTGAAAATGACCTAACGTGATCTGCTAGCCATTTGTTCTGTGCCTGTATACATAACATGGGCTAAGAAGGGCTAGGTTGCTCCATGAAAATCCCAAACTAACATGACCACTACCACAAAAAAAAAAAAGATGCCCAGAGTTAGAAAAGAACATTAATGTGACTTTGAAATTGTGAACAGAATTGGAGCTAACTACCCACTCGGGCAAACCACTCCACTCATTAACAAAACTTTGCAAAAAGCTAAAACGTCAAATATCTATCTATGAGAACTCTGGTCAACTTCAAACTGTTACCACGTGTCACATGAAGATTACCTGAAACGTGCAAGAAATAACGAAGTCTAAAGCATCACTACCAGATAGGAACTTAAAAACCCGAATCATATCGCCACGTACTCTTCTCAACTCAAGCGTGGTCAAACCAAAAATACGCAACCTAGGTTCATGAGAGATTCCTTACTTCGGGAATAAGTCTAGTGGCTCTTCGCTGAACTTGTTCCAAAATGAACTCATCCTCATAAAATATCCTTCTCATACATGCTGGCAGAAGATATTGTGATGTGTGAAACACTTGAGTTAGTCATTGTCCATGCATCTCTAGTAAAACTGATCTCAATTCTTTAAAATATTGCACAAAATCATGTACACCAACATTCAGATATATTCAATCACTCATTATTTTATTTCATTCACTTTCATATTGATTTTCTTCAAGGAATATTACCGTGAAATTGAAGTTTCATATATTTGATGGAGGACTATTAAAGAAACAATTTTGTGTAATGATCCATGTTGATTTCTCCATTTAGGAGTTAATTGCATTTCAAAGATTGTGTGAGTTGAAAAGTGACCTTGCAGTGTAAAATGTGATGTCATTCAGGCAGATCCAATACAAATCTGATGTATTTCTATCAAGCAATAAAAATGTGTTTTATTTACTTATGAGTGTAAGGTTCATGAGCAGATGGCAAATCACATTCTTATACAGTGCATGTTATACCCCATCTCAATGAATAAACACAACATTCCTTCCAGTAATTTTGAAGGAAATTAAAAAATAAACCAAACTTTGTCTTCGATATGACATGCATGACATGCATGACACTGTACAACAAGAGGTCACTTTTTAAAAGTCTTACAGAATTTCTTGACCTGTTTCCATATGGTTGGAACGGGAAGGGGGGGGGGGAAGAGGGGGGCACGTGGAAGTTGAAAAAGTGCCCTTTTTAGAGAGAAAAAGTTCCCTTTTTCAGAAGTTAAAAAAGTGCCTTTATCAGAGAGGAAAAGTTTCCTTTTTCAGAAGGAAAAATGCTCTTTCAAAGAGGATAAGTGCTGTGTAAGAGAAGGAACATACCCTTTCAAACATTGAAAACCTTTTTTCTGTATCTATACTTTGAACTTATTCGAAGACTTAGTTGTCAGTAATGACCAAAAGTTAAAAAAGTTTGCAAAACTTTTAACTCCTTTCTTTGATCGTGTTTCACAATTACAAAGTAATCTACGATACCTTCTTTCAATTTTTTTCTTTTTAAAGAGTTTTCTACAGTTTGATGTATTTTCTTTTATTAAAAAAGAAGAAACCCATGTAAAGTGTGAGATGAATTAAATCTTTTGGAAAATGCACAAAATATGAAATATATTTACAGAGATTATTTCTATGTATTATTACTCTCAGTTGTATGGTGAGTTATCATTGTTTACTTTTCAAATTCTAACAAATCATATACTTTGTAATGTGTACACGAACAACATAGAACGTAAAATTTTATTGTATTTTGAATTGCAAAGGAGATATTTGATGATAATTTTATATTAAAATAATATCAATTATGACCTGCAAGGCATGACATCTAAAATATCAATAAGTCCTTAAAATGGACTAAAACTAAGAAATACATGAACATCGTAGAGTATATGGTATTTTTACACAAATTCGCAGCAAGCAATCTTTTTTTGGAGAAGTTCTTATTGAGGAACGTTTTGCATAAAATATTGCCAAAATGATCTTTCCCTAAAATTGGACAAACTAAGATGATCTGAGGAAGTGTTTTAATGTCTTATAGTGGAATTTTTTGGGAAAAAGCCTCTGTGGTAAAACATTAGGAGAATGTCCATGATGTGATTTATACATACACAGGTAAATGAAAATACACTGTATGAGCCATTGTGAATCGAATACTAGAAGTGTGTGTGTGATAATGGATGGACCATTATGGGTATATGAGACATTCTGCACTGTACCTGAGAGTCACAAACATGAAGTGGGAAGCTATTAGTCGTCCCAGTCCCAACCAATTACTGATTGTCTTGTCATGATTTAAGTCATTGTTTTAACCAGAAACTTTATATTGCTAAATTGTTATAATCTTCATGTTAGTACAAGAAATGGCCTAGAATCATAAGACTTATAAAGAGACTATACATCATATCAATTACACGACCCATCACTGGTGTTTTCAGTGCTTAAAGAAAGTAACACAAATATTGCCCTGAAAAGACTAACCAGAACCAAAAGATTTTGTGGTTCCGATGCTTTTTTCATAAGCTGATTGATTTGCAAGTTTAATATAAGCTGTCATGTCATTGCATATCATGAAATATTTGTTCCAGGATATATATTCATAAGCCGCAACCACCATGCATGATGCAGATCGATAAATATACATATTGACAACACTAGCAAGTTAACAACATTATTATAGCAAGTATGATGCAAAACGGGGATACGGTTGCTAATGTATCATAATTGAAGAATTTTAGGTTAAGCCCCGCCTACTAATTAATATGCAAGGTATCACCATGCCAAAAAGAAGAGGGCACATGTATAGACCATGGGCAATCTGTGTATCATATATGACTTGAATCCACTTAATTGTTCTTTAGATACCGTGGTTACAGGCTTTTTTCAGCAAAATCATATTAAGCCCGGCTACTATGCATAATACAAAAATTCAACGTTTTTATACAATGAACATGTACACATTAGCAAACATCATAACTGTACCAAAATAAAACAAAACATATATATGATTGTTAAAATATAGGCTTTTCAAATTTTTACATTAAGCCCCACTTACTAATTAATATGCATGACATCGCCACCAAAATCAATAGGGCACATCTACGGACTATGAGCTATCTGTGTACCACATATGATTTAAATCCAGTTAATCATTCTTCAGATATCGTGTTTACAAGCTCTTTTTAGCAAAATCATATTAAGCCCCGCCCACTAGGCATATTAATGAAATTCAACGTTTTCATACCATGAACATGTACACACTAGCTAACATCATAATTGTACCGAATATGAAACAACAGATATGCGATTGTTAGAATAAGAGCATTTCAAGATTTTTACATTAAGCCCCACCTACTCATTAATATGCATGACATCACCATCAAAAACAAAAGGGCACATCTACGAACCATGGGCTGTATGTATACACCTTGTGACATGAATCCACTGTACTGTTCTTGAAATATCGTGTTAACAAGCTGGCCGTCACATACACACATATACATACTGTACATAGTGTAAACCAAAAATGTGAAATTCCACACACTTTGCGTGCATACACTATTCTGAATTTTTCCGTAGAGCAAAGTTGAGGCCCAACAACCCTATACATATTGGACAATATTATACTTTTTTATACTTAAAGAGCCTTTGCCTATTCCTACCTTTGTTTTCCTAGCTTGTAATTTGTGCAAACTCTTTAAAATAGGGCTTTTATAGAGATTGCGAGCAACCCCAAATTTCATTCGTGGGGCATCTTTGAAATGGGCCATGCAGGGCAAAACCTTTTATTTACACCCAGGCCATTGTAATGACATAAAATGATGTATCCGCTCCCCATCTTGGGGAGGGGGAGGTTGACCATATAAAGCTATATTGCTGTGCTATATGCTTTGAAAATATGATAGTTGGAAAGTGCCCCTCAGATCCTGTGCCCCCCCTCTCCCTCCATTTTCCATTTTCAAACATCTTCCACTGCCTGTGCCAGTCATGTTGTGTTTGCAACATGCTGAAGAAAAGTGAGGGAAAACAAAGGTACACTGTGAGGTCAGGGCTAGGTTGGCAACTACATTTTTAGTTTGGTTGGAAGAGCATTAGAATCAGGTCAGGGGACCAGATTGCATATCTATAACATGGAAGCAAACCAAACTTGCCTTCGATTTGCCTTTATGACATCACACTGTACACTGTGAGGTCACTTTTCAACCCAACCTTGCAATCTTTGATAACTCCTAAACGAAAAAAGATAATAATATGATTTTTACGCAAATTGTTTCTTTCATAATCCCTTATCATATATATGAGAATAAAAATCCACAGGAGTATTCCTTGAATGAAGGGTTACATTTTGTTGTTGTAATCTGGTTGTACCAGGTGTGACACCTTCCATTTTCTCCCTGTAATCTGGTTGTATCAGGTGTGACATCTTCCATTTTGTCCTTGTAATCTGGTTGTACCAGGTGTGACACCTTCCATTTTGTTGTTGTAATCTGGTTGTATCAGGTGTGACACCTTCCATTTTGTCCTTGTAATCTGGTTGTATCAGATGTGACACCTTCCATTTTATCCATGTAATCTGGTTGTACCAGGTGTAATACCTTCCATTTTGTCCATGTAATCTGGTTGTATCAGGTGTGACATCTTCCATTTTGTCCTTGTAATCTGGTTGTACCAGGTGTGACACCTTCCATTTTGTTGTTGTAATCTGGTTGTATCAGGTGTGACACCTTCCATTTTATCCATGTAATCTGGTTGTATCAGGTGTGACACCTTCCATTTTGTCCTTGTAATCTGGTTGTATCAGGTGTGACATCTTCCATTTTGTCCTTGTAATCTGGTTGTATCAGGTGTGACACCTTCCATTTTGTCCTTGTAATCTGGTTGTATCAGGTGTGACACCTTCCATTTTGTCCTTGTAATCTGGTTGTATCAGGTGTGATACCTTCCATTTTATCCTTGTAATCTGGTTGTATCAGGTGTGACACCTTCCATTTTGTCCTTGTAATCTGGTTGTATCAGGTGTGACACCTTCCATTTTGTCCTTGTAATCTGGTTGTATCAGGTGTGATACCTTCCATTTTGTCCATGTAATCTGGTTGTATCAGGTGTGACATCTTCCATTTTGTCCTTGTAATCTGGTTGTACTAGGTGTGACACCTTCCATTTTGTTGTTGTAATCTGGTTGTATCAGGTGTGACACCTTCCATTTTGTCCTTGTAATCTGGTTGTATCAGGTGTGACACCTTCCACTTTGTCCTTGTAATCTGGTTGTATCAGATGTGACACCTTCCATTTTGTCCTTGTAATCTGTTTGCATCAGGTGAGACACCTTCCATTTTGTCCTTGTTTACTCGTTGTATCAGGTGTGACACCTTCCATTTTATCCTTGTAATCTGGTTGTATCAGGTGTGACACCTTCCATTTTGCCCTTGTAATCTGGTTGTATCTCGTGTGATACCCTCCATTTTGTCCTTGTAATCTGGTTGCATCAGGTGTGACACCTTCCATTTTGTCCTTGTAATCTCGTTGTATCAGATGTGACACCTTCCATTTTATCCTTGTAATCTGGTTGTATCAGGTGTGACACCTTCCATTTTGTCCATGTAATCTGGTTGTATCGGGTGTGACACCTTCCATTTTGTCCTTGTAATCTGGTTGTATCAGGTGTGACACCTTCCATTTTGTCCTTGTAATCTGGTTGTATCAGGTGTTATACCTTCCATTTTGTCCATGTAATCTGGTTGTATCAGGTGTGACACCTTCCATTTTGTCCTTGTAATCTGGTTGTATCAGGTGTGACACCTTCCATTTTGTCCATGTAATCTGGTTGTATCAGGTGTGACACCTTCCATTTTGTCCTTGTAATCTGGTTGTATCAGGTGTGACACCTTCCATTTTGTCCATGTAATCTGGTTGTATCAGGTGTGACACCTTCCATTTTGTCCTTGTAATCTGGTTGTATCAGGTGTGACACCTTCCATTTTGTCCATGTAATCTGGTTGTATCAGGTGTGACACCTTCCATTTTATCCTTGTAATCTGGTTGTATCAGGTGTGACACCTTCCATTTTGTTGTTGTAATCTGGTTGTATCAGGTGTGATACCTTCCATTTTGTCCATGTAATCTGGTTGTATCAGGTGTGACACCTTCCATTTTGTCCTTGTAATCTGGTTGTATCAGGTGTGACACCTTCCATTTTGTCCATGTAATCTGGTTGTATCAGGTGTGACACCTTCCATTTTGTCCTTGTAATCTGGTTGTATCAGGTGTGACACCTTCCATTTTGTCCATGTAATCTGGTTGTATCAGGTGTGACACCTTCCATTTTATCCTTGTAATCTGGTTGTATCAGGTGTGACACCTTCCATTTTGTCCATGTAATCTGGTTGTATCGGGTGTGACACCTTCCATTTTGTCCTTGTAATCTGGTTGTACCAGGTGTGACACCTTCCATTTTGTCCTTGTAATCTGGTTGTATCAGGTGTGACACCTTCCATTTTGTCCTTGTAATCTGGTTGTATCAGGTGTGACACCTTCCATTTTGTCCTTGTAATCTGGTTGTATCAGGTGTGATACCTTCCATTTTGTCCATGTAATCTGGTTGTATCAGGTGTGACACCTTCCATTTTGTCCTTGTAATCTGGTTGCATCAGGTGTGACACCTTCCATTTTGTCCTTGTAATCTGTTTGTATCAGGTGTGACACCTTCCATTTTGTTGTTGTAATCTGGTTGTATCAGGTGAGACACCTTCCATTTTGTCCATGTAATCTGGTTGTATCAGGTGTGATACCTTCCATTTTGTCCATGTAATCTGGTTGTATCAGGTGTGACACCTTCCATTTTGTCCTTGTAATCTGGTTGTATCAGGTGTGACACCTTCCATTTTGTCCATGTAATCTGGTTGTATCAGGTGTGACACCTTCCATTTTGTCCTTGTAATCTGGTTGTATCAGGTGTGACACCTTCCATTTTGTCCATGTAATCTGGTTGTATCAGGTGTGACACCTTCCATTTTGTCCTTGTAATCTGGTTGTATCAGGTGTGACACCTTCCATTTTGTCCATGTAATCTGGTTGTATCAGGTGTGACACCTTCCATTTTATCCTTGTAATCTGGTTGTATCAGGTGTGACACCTTCCATTTTGTTGTTGTAATCTGGTTGTATCAGGTGTGATACCTTCCATTTTGTCCATGTAATCTGGTTGTATCAGGTGTGACACCTTCCATTTTGTCCTTGTAATCTGGTTGTATCAGGTGTGACACCTTCCATTTTGTCCATGTAATCTGGTTGTATCAGGTGTGACACCTTCCATTTTGTCCTTGTAATCTGGTTGTATCAGGTGTGACACCTTCCATTTTGTCCATGTAATCTGGTTGTATCAGGTGTGACACCTTCCATTTTATCCTTGTAATCTGGTTGTATCAGGTGTGACACCTTCCATTTTGTCCATGTAATCTGGTTGTATCGGGTGTGACACCTTCCATTTTGTCCTTGTAATCTGGTTGTACCAGGTGTGACACCTTCCATTTTGTTGTTGTAATCTGGTTGTATCAGGTGAGACATCTTCCATTTTGTCCTTGTAATCTGGTTGTATCAGGTGTGACACCTTCCATTTTGTCCTTGTAATCTGGTTGTATCAGGTGTGACACCTTCCATTTTGTCCTTGTAATCTGGTTGTATCAGGTGTGACACCTTCCATTTTGTTGTTGTAATCTGGTTGTATCAGGTGTGACACCTTTCATTTTGTACTAGGTATGATCTTGACCTCTATCACTAAACAATACAGGAAGTTGGCTCATTCACTTACAAAAACATTCAGGCAAGACTTTGCGTAGTGGTTTAAATATGAGAGATAAATACACAATGATGTTAAATTTGTACGGATTAGAATATCTTTGAAGAGTTCTGGTTATAAGAGTGACTTTATCTGTCACCCTTGGAAGCTTTTTGGTAATTACAAGTACCTACAGCAACTTTAAACAAAATTTACAAAATGAAGTGCAAAGATATTTAAATTAAGATGTAAAAATACCGGTAAAAATATTGGTTACAAACTTATAATCCCTTGTTTTATATGGTAACGAACAACTGATTTTATTTGGTACTGGATGCCTGCCGTACATAGTGATTAGACCACAGGTTTTAAATTAAATTACTCTTAATCATCACTCTACATGTTTTCTTCTTCATAGGGACAATGAAGATGATGACATACCATGTTTTTACACTTGACAGTCATAATAAATCATATATATATAAATCATATCGTATTCTAGATTTCAGAAATGTGATCACATCTAAATACAGCATAATACACAAACACCAATCAAGGCTTCATTGAAGCCAACCGTCTCCTAACTAACGTGGTGAATGCACTTTTAAGTTTCAAGTGCCAGTGATTACCCTGTAAATTTCTTCCTCATAGGTTCTTGGAAAAAGTTTAAATCCTTTTCATCTTTCATTGGAATGATCTTCATTGCCATGGTTACTTGAAATAAAATCATCAGTTTTAAAAATCTCTGGTGGAATGTACTTTTTAGTTGGTCTAGATGGCATGGGGTTTTTCTTCTGAAAAGCAATCAAATCAATATCCTTGGTTAAATGTGAATGACAATTATGGTGTTAATAAGCACTCTCTAAAAATATTCACTTATGCAAGAACAACAAAGATGCTACTGAGAAGAATATGTGAAACACTTTTTAAAAATGTGGAAAATAAACCCATAGTGTCAAAGCTGCTATTAGGGTGGAGCAGCAGAATGGTGCGGGGTTGGGCAGGGTAATAATATGAGGTGAACCCACACTGTACGTATGTTAGGGAGACACTATGAGGGGGAAATTCCCACTTGCTAACAGGAGCAGATATTTTTCACTTTTGAGCTATTAACATTGATTTCATATACTGTAAGATAGTTATGACACTTTGGGAATAGATGAGGATGAATACTGCCACAATAAGTGTCAGTGCTAATATGAGGGTCATGTGACGTTACATCTGCTGGGAAACAAATTCTTTTTGGCTTATTGAAGTGATATTTTGCATTCTACGAAGGTATTGTGCAGTGTATAATATTTAATGGTTTCTTCTTTTTTGATACTAAATGCATTCATGATGGTGGAAAGGGCTCACCTGGTTGAATAGAGGAAATGACTTAAAGAGACTCTTGACAGAGTTTAAAGTTCCCAGGTCCTTCTCTGCGGTATTCACTTGTTCATCCACAGTGTTGACATTCTCCCTTACGATGGCTACAAATGCCTTCATGGACAATAAAAAAAAGACAATAAATACTCATAGTATGCTAATACAAGTTTAATCTTCAGTGACTACTGATTTAGGCTAGTTTTTTTCCCAGGTGTAAGCGGATGAGGATACTCGACTCTCCCTGGATGGGACACTCTATCACTGTGCTACCACCTTTCCCAATGTCAATTATACTGGAAAACAGCTTTAAAAGAAAGATGCAAAAAACTATGAATAGAAGGACAATTGCATAGCTACTTTTTAATATTGGGAAATAACTAACTACAGATACAGAACTTTTTAATAAAAACAAACACCATACTAATTCATATGAAGAGAAGAAAAAGAAACAGGAGTATGAAAATAATCACCTCAAGATCATCAATTTTCTTGAAGACCGACTGAAGTCCAACGGCTTTGCTGTGGACCTCTGGAAGACTGCGATTCAATGCTAGAGAGGAGTCTGTGCGAATCTACATAGAGGAGCAGAAACCAGAAAAAAACCAAGTTCAACATTTTGCATCGCACCTCATGACTGTAGAACGGAGCCGCTATACAGGAAAAAGTCACTCTTTCAGTTTGATCTGATTGATTCAAACATTTATTCAAGCACAACTTTAATACAGAGTACTGATGTATACAGGTATACAATATGATACATACAATGAAAGAAAGATATTGATGTATACATTCATTAATTACAAAAGTGACTTAGGAGCGCCACACAGGAATTTAGAGTAACCTATAAACGTGTGGCCTCCAGAACACAAAACACAAAATCGAACACTCCCCACCCCCTCCCCCTCTTACACACACACAAATAATCATAACAATGATTGTGTGACACTAATCATATTTAGATAGATTATGGCAAAAAATGTGATCAAGAGAGATACTACAAAATAGGAAACTGCATGAAAAGACAAATTTGAAAGAAACACAAAGCAGTCAGGATAAAATTGATCCAAGAACATATAAAGGCAGAGCGTTATTTATAATGTGAGAATAAGAACGCTTTTGAATAATTTTTAAACAAAGATTTTGAAACTAATGCATTTATATAGGAAGGGAGAGAATTCCAGAGTTTGGGACCTATAACACGAATGGAATGTTGAGAAGAGGTAAGCCTATTTAGTGGGAGATTAAGTTAATGAGAGTTTCTAATTGAATATGGATGAATACTATTACAGCCACAGAAAAAAGTACGGAAAAGATTTCATACACTTTGACAAAGAATCTGGGCTGTGTTTTTTTTTAAAAGTGTTCAGAAACATTTGTTACAAAACTTGTCAAATTTGATGCAACGATTTTTCAAAATGTACTTCGATTTGAGAAGCAGTGTTTTATTAAGCAGAACCAAGGGTTTTGTGGTTTCGATGCTTCTTTGTTTATATGCTAACGGATTTGCAAATTTTATATTAAATGTCATGTCATTGCATCTGATGATATATTTGTTCCAAGATATTCATTCATATTGCTAAAATATGAGATTTTCAAGATTTTTATATTAAGCCCTGCCTACTCATTAATTTGTATTACATCACCACCCCAAAACAACAGGGAACATCTGCAGAGCATGGGCTATCTGTGTATCACATATGACATGAATCCAGTTTACCATTCTTGAGATACAGTGTTTACAAGCCATTTTCAGCAAAATCATATTAAGCCCCGCCCACTATGCATATTAATGAAATTCAATGTTTTTATACCATGAACATGTGCACACTAGCTAACATCATAATTACACCAAATATAAAACAAAACAAACATGCGATGGTTAAAATGTTAGCATTTCAAAATGTTTACATTAAGCCCCGCCTACTAATTAATGTGCATAATATCACCATCAAAAACAATAGGGCACATTTACGGACCGTGGGCTATCTGTGTACCACATATGACATGAATCTAGTATACCGATCTTGAGATACAGTATTTACAAGCTCTTTTCAGCAAAATCATATTAAGCCCCGCCCATTAGGCATATTAACGAAATCCCACCATATATCCTACATGGCATCCCACCCTGTTCCACATCATAGCATCCCACCCTGTTCCACATCATAGCATCCCACCCTGTTCCACATCATAGCATCCCACCGTGTTCCACATCATAGCATCCCACCCTGTTCCACATCATAGCATCCCACCGTGTTCCACATCATAGCATCCCACCCTGTTCCACATCATAGCATCCCACCCTGTTCCACATCATAGCATCCCACCCTGTTCCACATCATAGCATCCCACCATGTTCCACATCATAGCATCCCACCCTGTTCCACATCATAGCATCCCACCGTGTTCCACATCATAGCATCCCACCCTGTTCCACATCATAGCATTCTACTCCATGTCCCAAATGACATCCCATAGGCTCCATAAAAAGTCTCGTCCTAGCTATCACAGTCCCTGCTGGAGCACACTACAGTATGTATGAAAGTCTGTCAGTCCATATAATAACTTATATGCAAATGACTTGTTGAATAAGAACAAATGGTAAATATTCTATCCGATGTACCGCATCGCCCCCATCCATGTCCAATATGATATCCCTCCCTATGTCCATAGGAATTTATCATTAAGATTGTCTGACATCAATGAGCAAGAATGGCTTACTCAAATAAATTTAATGGACCGTCTATATAATTATAGAGTTTTCAAACATTATCTCACATATGAACCGTATTTAACATTTTTTGATAACCCGCATTTATGTTCTTATATCACACGCCTTCGCTGTGGCGTACTCCCTTTGAATGTCCATACTGGCAGACAGAAAATATTCCTAGAAATTTAAGATTATGCACTATGTGTAACCTACATCGTGTAGAGGATAAATATCACTTTGTGCTAATATGTCCCTTCTATGAGGACATTTGTAAAGTTTTTATTCCTCAGCACTTTTATCACCACCACTCATATAATAATCGTAGTGCTTATATAACGCTTTTAAACTGTCATAGACTTTATCAAAGCGCTTTACAATTATTACCCTGGTCACATATGCTTCGTTTGAAACAATTCTAAGAATTACAAGCGAATCTTTAAGTTTAAATTTAGTCAGGTTAATAAACAAAGCTCTTCAAAAGCACAAAGAGTCTTTTATCATAACTATTATGTTGTATAAATTAATAATTACTTTATTTTTCAACGATCCCATTATCCTTTCGTTTGTTATTAAACTTTTTTTATTTTGGTATGGGCATGTATTTTGTGTCTACGTTCATGTTTTTTGTGTTTAAAACATTATTAATTCTTTTTTGATCAAAAATTGTCAAATCAATGTACTTATTTTTGTATTTAATAGGCTGGAGGCCTGAACATTGAATGAAATGAATATAGTATGCAGTCACATCCTGTCATACTCCCTGACTCGGCATACTAAGTAAAAAAGTCTTGTCAGTTCATATACTGTAGCAAGTTTATGCAAATAAACATAATAATAAAGGCGGAGTTTAATAATCATCCCTGAACAGCCATTGGTGCAAAAATATTTTGAAAAACTTTAAGGGTTTTAACCCTCCAGTGTTATGAGAGACACTTGAGGATCTCCGAAGAATATTGGGAAATCATATCATCTTACAGTTATCTTCAAAGGAAATATCAAATGTTTTGTAGACTTTTTAAGGAAACTATTATTCAACCTGTCTTAAAAGTCTCTGAAAAACTTCAACATTTAAAAGGAAATTCCAGCCTTCCATGAGGATATCTGAAGAAATTTTAACTTTTTCTGAGGAACTCTGAAAAAACTTTTAACATTTTCTGAGTAATTCTCAAAAAACTTGAATAATTCTGAGGAAATCTCAGGAAAGACTGTGGACGGCTGAAATCGCCATTACATAGGCTTGCATTATGCTTCGCATGCTCACCAACGCATGCTCACCAACAAAACAGACATGCGTTATTAAAATATAAACATTTCAAGATTTTTATATTAAGCCCCGCCTATTTATTCATATGCATGACATCACCATCAAAAACGATAGGGCACATCTACGGACCATGGGCTGTCTGTAAATCACACATGCCATGAATCCAGTGTATCGTTCTTGAGATATCGTTTTACGAGCTGGGCGTCACACACACACCCATACAAACACACATACCGCCATTATGACCGCATATGTTCCTGATGCTATTGCATTGGAACCAAAAACCCTACTGACTTAGGATAGGAAGTGAGATACAGTGGAGGGAGTGAGAGGGAGTGAGATTTGAGATACAATTTTTGTACAAGTTATGGTTAAGACTCAAAAATATTTATTTGTTGCACCGTGCCACTGCTTTGCAAAATCAATCAATCAATTCATTAGTGACATTCATAGAGCGCAACAAAACAAAGAATTTGCACTAAGGCACTATACAACTAATAACAAACTATGCAAGAAAGCCGGAAGATGGAAAATTATCAAACACAATTATGGTTATTGAAATATACACTGCACCAATAAAACACTACTACACTGTACAAGAGCAGAATAAAGCAAGCAAGCTAGTGATGGAAACCAGAATTATGACAGACAATGAAAAATGAAGGTTTTATGTAAGAAAATAACACTTTCCATTTGCATATTGATGACAACATATACAATCTGCTGTAAAATGATCAATATTCAACCAATTTTGCTTTTGCTTCTATCATAGTTTTAATTATATGCAGTGGCTTAGTGCTTGGGAGTCTGTGTTCCGAATGAGACATACCATCATCTATCCCGGCCAAACAGCTGTGTTGTGTCCTTGGGCAAGGCACGTTATCCAGCTTGCTTCAGCTTCACCCAGGCTGTGAAAATGAGCAGAAGCATTTCCGACGTCCCATTCAGGGAGTAGCCTATGTTCATATGAGCCTAATAGCTCATATGAGCCTAATTGTTCACATGAGCCTAATTGCTCATATAAGCCTAATTGTTCATATGAGCCTAATTGTTCATATGAGCCTAATTGTTCATATGAGCCTAATTGTTCATATAAGCCTAATTGTTCATATGAACCTAAATGTTCATATGAGCCTAATTGTTGGCATGAGCCTAATTGTTCATATGAGCCTAATTGTTCATATGAGCTTAATTGTTCATATGAGCCTAATTGTTCATATGAGCCTAATTGTTCATATGAGCCTAATTGTTCGTATGAGCCTAATTGTTCATATGAGCCTAATTGCTCATATGAGCCCAATTGTTCATATAAAGCCTAATTGTTTATATGAGCCTAATTGCTCATATGAGCCCAATTGTTTATATGAGCCTAATTGTTCATATGAGCCTAATTGTTCATATGAGCCTAATTGTTCATATGAGCCTAATTGTTTATATGAGCCTAATTGTTCATATGAGCTTAATTGTTCATATGAGCCTAATTGTTTATATGAGCCTAATTGTTCATATGAACCTAATTTTTTATATGAGCCTAATTGTTCATATGAGCCTAATTGTTCATATGAGCCTAATTGTTCAAATGAGCCTAATTGTTCATATGAGCTTAATTGTTCATATGAGCCTAATTGCTTATATGAGCCTAATTGTTCATATGAGCCTAATTGTTCATATGAGCCTAATTGTTCAAATGAGCCTAATTGTTCATATGAGCCTATTAAATGCATGGATTTGAATAGTTTTACTAGACTTGAAATCAGTTTAGCTACTGTAATGTTGCTTCTGCACGTCCATAATCTTTTGTCTCCAGTGTAGACATACAATCCATCACAAACTTGCACCATCAATTAGAACTGATACCAGAATGATTTTCTTACTATATCAACAACTGCGCAAAATTCTTCCAATCTTGTTAGGAGCTCTTCTATTTTCTCATCTAATGATTTTCTCTGCAAAAAAGAGACATATATTAATGAGTCTATCGGTTTACAATTTTATTTTCCAATCATTCCAGGGGGTCGGATAGGGCGAGGTACAACTTGTTCTAAAAATAATAGGTTTTCAAAAGGCTTACTCTTAAACTCCAAGAACTATCAGAATTATATTCTTCTTCATCCAATAGTGTACAGACTGCAAAAAGTGCATTAATTTACAGGGTGCTTGCTAATTTGAAACCATGTGCAAATCACTCCCCCCCCCCCTCCCTCACCAAAAAAACCTGAAAGATTACTTGTAGGTTTCTTAATTAATATCAAATAGGACTTCAGCACACTAAAATTTTGCATCAAAAAGTGTCATGACATGAGTACAGTACAAATACGATCAGCAAATATGCATGTCGGGAACATAGATTCATGTTAGTTTCCGCCCCTGATAATCAGTCTTTTTTTGCCACTAAAAACGTTGTTTTTCTCTCCTAGTTTTAGAGTAGATTTAAACAGAGTAGAATTGTGGCTTACAGATTGAGGGAATTTTAAATTTGTTTATCTAAAATGTAAAATTACAAAGGTAACATTCTTTCAGAACATTTTAGGAGTAGCAACTTTGGTTGGTTGAGTTTTAACTGATCAAACTTGCTCAATTATTGACACATTCAGAATTTCCTTAAGTTTAGAAGATGCTTATTCGAATGGGTATCAAACGGGTATCATTAACGGGTATCATTAACGGGTATCATTAACGGGTATCAATAGCGGGTATCAATAACGGGTATCAATAACGGGTATCAATATTGTCTCCTGACGCAGAAGACATTAATACCCAGCTTAACCAGAGATCCCTGATGCAGAAGACAATAATACCCAGCTTAATCAGAGCATCAGTGATGCAGAAGACAATAATACCCAGCTTAACCAGAGCATCACTGATGCAGAAGACAATAATACCCAGCTTAGCCAGAGCATCACTGATGCAAAAGACAATAATACCCAGCTTAACCAGAGCATCCCTGATGCAGAAGACAATAATACCCAGCTTAACCAGAGCATCGCTGATGCAGAAGACAATAATACCCAGCTTAACCAGAGCATCACTGATGCAGAAGACATTAATACCCAGCTCAACCAGAGCATCCCTGATGCATAAGACAATAATACCCAGCTTAACCAGAGCATCGCTGAGACAGAAGACAATAATACCCAGCTTAACCAGAGCATCCCTGATGCAGGAGACAATAACACCCAGCTTTAACCAGAGCATCCCTGATGCAGAAGACAATAATACCCAGCTTGACCAGAGCATCCCTGATGCAGAAGACAATAATACCCAGCTTACCCAGAGCAACCCTGATGCAGAAGACAATAATACCCAGCTTAACCAGAGCATCCCTGATGCAGAAGACAATAATACCCAGCTTAACCACAGCATCCCTGATGCAGAAGACAATAATACCCAGCTTAACCAGAGCATCCCTGATGCAGAAGACAATAATACCCAGCTTAACCACAGCATCCCTGATGCAGAAGACAATAATACCCAGCTTAACCAGAGCAACACTGAGACAGACGCTAAACACTTTAAATTTTGATTGTTTTGTGGTGGTTATTTGTTGTCAATACAAGAACAAAAGATGGCATGATGAAGGTTATTGAAGTCCTAGTCCTTTAAAATAATGAGACATGTTTTTATTGAGAAGATATTGTTTGTAGTTAAGAGCTTTTTAATGCAATTCTTTGTTTCTGTTTTAAAATTCAATATCTGAAAATCATCAAATTGACCAGTTTCTCCTGCTTTAGCTAGGATGTATGATGGAGATCAAGTTCAAAACTGTTGTCATATTCAAAAGCTCCCATTCAAATAATGTAGGTGGAGATTTGAAATACAATAAGTTTACAACTTAACATTAGGAGATTGATAGGCTCTATGGTTGTTATGTTACAAAATCTAAATAAAAATTCCATTATTTACTACAGCAAGTCATAACCAGAGCATCACTGATGCAGAAGCTAAACACTTTAAGTTTTGAGTCAAATTTTGGAGTGTCCAGCCTGTGGTGGTGATTTGTTGTCAATAAAAGAGAAAGATGGCAATCATGGCATGATGAAGATTATTAACCCTTACTTTCTTACTGAAAAAAGCGAGCCCAATTTTTGAAACATTTTTGTCATATGCATTTTTGATTATTTTCAATTTATTTTCTTTCGTTACAAGTTTGGTTGGAATAGATGCTAAGATATTTATCTTTTAAGTAATGAATGCTAATTTAGGAAATATGGGACAAAAATATGCAAACTGGGCAATTTCGGCTAAATTTGATCAACAAATGGTCAATCTTTGCAGAAGTATAACTTCTTGTCAATATCAAAAACAGAGATTTTTGTTACATATTTAGAATTTTTATAAAATTTCTTTTCCAATGATACTAATCTATAATTTCAGAAAGAAAGGAAAGATAAAAAAAACATAAAAAATGATTATAGTCAAAGGACCCCTGAAAGCTGCAGCAGAAAAATAATTACACAGTAATCACGGTGAGACTCGAACCCGGAGTGCTCGCATAATAGCCGCATACATTTCCTCTGCACCACATAGTCGTTCAAATTGGAGAGGTGAAATATAGTTCTTATAGGAAAGGTTCTAAATAAAGGGGGGTATGCCTTTACTTATATATTAAATGAAAAGAAATTGCAAGCACTTTTGAATGGTGGTTCAAGGAAGCATGTACGATGTATGGTTTTGATACACGATTTTTGGAGAGAAAAAAAATGGGTCAACAATGGCAGAAATTTATGAAATTTTGAAGAATTTCTCCAGAACAAAAGATTGCAGATAGGGATTATAACAATTAGACCAGAAACCAATACTATCATGTCTTAGGACTTGCGTATTTGACTTTAAAGTGGAAAATGTGATCTTCAAGTTATTGTAAGATTTGAAAAAAAACAAAAAAACATTTCTTGTTTTTTTTGTTGCTATTTTTGAGTTTTACCCTTTTTCAATGTACTCTTTCTCAAAATTCTGTAATATGACCCCCCATAAAAAAGTTACATTTTGTGAAAGAAATAACCCAGTACTTTAAAATGATACCAAGATTACCCCCATAGGAGGACTGTGGTAAAGTCCCAATTTTATTTTTTAGAAAAAGGTGGTTTTAAAAAAAAGTGGTTTTAAAAAAGGTGCTTTGAAAACGGCGATACTATCACCGCGTGGTAGAGTAAGGGTTAATGCCAAGTCCCATATAATGTACCATTGTTTTTATTGAGAAGCTATTGACTGCTTGTACAACAGTTGACTGCTTGTACAACAGTTGACTGCTTGTACAACAGTTGACTGCTTGTACAACAGTTGACTGCTTGTACAACAGTTGACTGCTTGTACAACAGTTGACTGCTTGTACAACAGTTGACTGCTTGTACAACAGTTGACTGCTTGTACAACAGTTGACTGCTTGTACAACAGTTGACTGCTTTGTACAACAGTTGACTGCTTGTACAACAGTTGAGCTTGTACAACAGTTGACTGCTTGTACAACAGTTGACTTCTTGTACAACAGTTGACTGCTTGTACAACAGTTGACTGCTTGTACAACAGTTGACTGCTTGTACAACAGTTGACTGCTTGTACAACAGTTGACTGCTTGTACAACAGTTGACTGCTTGTACAACAGTTGACTGCTTGTACAACAGTTGACTGCTTGTACAACAGTTGACTGCTTGTACAACAGTTGACTGCTTGTACAACAGTTGACTGCTTGTACAACAGTTGACTGCTTGTACAACAGTTGACTGCTTGTACAACAGTTGACTGCTTGTACAACAGTTGACTGCTTGTACAACAGTTGACTGCTTGTACAACAGTTGACTGCTTGTACAACAGTTGACTGCTTGTACAACAGTTGACTGCTTGTACAACAGTTGACTGCTTGTACAACAGTTGACTGCTTGTACAACAGTTGACTGCTTGTACAACAGTTGACTGCTTGTACAACAGTTGACTGCTTGTACAACAGTTGACTGCTTGTACAACAGTTGACTGCTTGTACAACAGTTGACTGCTTGTACAACAGTTGACTGCTTGTACAACAGTTGACTGCTTGTACAACAGTTGACTGCTTGTACAACAGTTGACTGCTTGTACAACAGTTGAGTTGTACAAAGTTGACTGCTTGTACAACAGTTGACTGCTTGTACAACAGTTGACTGCTTGTACAACAGTTGACTGCTTGTACAACAGTTGACTGCTTGTACAACAGTTGACTGCTTGTACAACAGTTGACTGCTTGTACAACAGTTGACTGCTTGTACAACAGTTGACTGCTTGTACAACAGTTGACTGCTTGTACAACAGTTGACTGCTTGTACAACAGTTGAGTTGTACAACAGTTGACTGCTTGTACAACAGTTGACTGCTTGTACAACAGTTGACTGCTTGTACAACAGTTGACTGCTTGTACAACAGTTGACTGCTTGTACAACAGTTGACTGCTTGTACAACAGTTGACTGCTTGTACAACAGTTGACTGCTTGTACAACAGTTGACTGCTTGTACAACAGTTGACTGCTTGTACAACAGTTGACTGCTTGTACAACAGTTGACAGTACAACAGTTGACTGCTTGTACAGCAGTTGACTGTTTGTACAGCAGTTGACTGCTTGTACAGCAGTTGACTGCTTGTACAGCAGTTGACTGCTTGTACAGCAGTTGACTGCTTGTACAGCAGTTGACTTGTACAGCAGCAGTTTGTACAGCAGTTGACTGCTTGTACAGCAGTTGACTGCTTGTACAGCAGTTGACTGCTTGTACAGCAGTTGACTGCTTGTACAGCAGTTGACTGCTTGTACAGCAGTTGACTGCTTGTACAGCAGTTGACTGCTTGTACAGCAGTTGACTGCTTGTACAGCAGTTGACTGCTTGTACAGCAGTTGACTGCTTGTACAGCAGTTGACTGCTTGTACAGCAGTTGACTGCTTGTACAGCAGTTGACTGCTTGTACAGCAGTTGACTGCTTGTACAGCAGTTGACTGCTTGTACAGCAGTTGACTGCTTGTACAGCAGTTGACTGCTTGTACAGCAGTTGACTGCTTGTACAGCAGTTGACTGCTTGTACAGCAGTTGACTGCTTGTACAGCAGTTGACTGCTTGTACAGCAGTTGACTGCTTGTACAACAGTTGACTGCTTGTACAGCAGTTTGACAGTTGACTTGTACAACAGTTGACTGCTTGTACAACAGTTGACTGCTTGTACAACAGTTGACTGCTTGTACAACAGTTGACTGCTTGTACAACAGTTGACTGCTTGTACAACAGTTGACTGCTTGTACAACAGTTGACTGCTTGTACAACAGTTGACTGCTTGTACAACAGTTGACTGCTTGTACAACAGTTGGTAGCACTGCAGCCCGTAGCACTGCAGCCCGTAGCACTGCAGCCCGTAGCACTGCAGCCCGTAGCACTGCAGCCCGTAGCACTGCAGCCCGTAGCACTGCAGCCCGTAGCACTGCAGCCCGTAGCACTGCAGCCCGTAGCACTGCAGCCCGCGCAGCACTGCAGCCCGTAGCACTGCAGCCCGTAGCACTGCAGCCCGTAGCACTGCAGCCCGTAGCACTGCAGCCCGCAGCACTGCAGCCGTAGCACTGCAGCCCGTAGCACTGCAGCCCGTAGCACTGCAGCCCGTGGCACTGCAGCCCGTAGCACTGCAGCCGTAGCACTGCAGCCCGTAGCACTGCAGCCCGTGCAGCACTGCAGCCCGTGGCACTGCAGCCCGTAGCACTGCAGCCCGTAGCACTGCAGCCCGTAGCACTGCAGCCCGTAGCACTGCAGCCCGTGAGCACTGCAGCCCGTAGCACTGCAGCCCGTAGCACTGCAGCCCGTGAGCACTGCAGCCCGTAGCACTGCAGCCCGTAGCACTGCAGCCCGTAGCACTGCAGCCCGTAGCACTGCAGCCCGTAGCACTGCAGCCCGTAGCACTGCAGCCCGTAGCACTGCAGCCCGTAGCACTGCAGCCCGTAGCACTGCAGCCCGTAGCACTGCAGCCCGCAGCACTGCAGCCCGTAGCACTGCAGCCCGTAGCACTGCAGCCCGTAGCACTGCAGCCCGTAGCGCTGCAGCCCGTAGCGCTGCAGCCCGTAGCGCTGCAGCCCGTAGCGCTGCAGCCCGTAGCGCTGCAGCCCGTAGCGCTGCAGCCCGTAGCACTGCAGCCGTAGCACTGCAGCCCGTAGCACTGCAGCCCGTAGCACTGCAGCCCGCAGCACTGCAGCCCGTAGCACTGCAGCCCGTAGCACTGCAGCCCGCAGCACTGCAGCCCGTAGCACTGCAGCCCGTGGCACTGCATCCAGCAGGCAGTACTAGTAGCCTTTTAGTACTGCTGCAGCTTTTAGTACTGCTGCAGCTTTTAGTACTGCTGCAGCTTTTAGTACTGCTGCAGCTTTTAGTACTGCTGCAGCTTTTAGTACTGCTGCAGCTTTTAGTACTGCTGCAGCTTTTAGTACTGCTGCAGCTTTTAGTACTGCTGCAGCTTTTAGTACTGCTGCAGCTTTGTAGTACTGCTGCAGCTTTTAGTACTGCTGCAGCTTTTAGTACTGCTGCAGCTTTTAGTACTGCTGCAGCTTTTAGTACTGCTGCAGCTTTTAGTACTGCTGCAGCTTTTAGTACTGCTGCAGCTTTTAGTACTGCTGCAGCTTGCAGTACTGCTGCAGCTTTTAGTACTGCTGCAGCTTTTAGTACTGCTGCAGCTTGCAGTACTGCTGCAGCTTGCAGTACTGCTGCAGCTTGCAGTACTGCTGCAGCTTTAGTACTGCTGCAGCTTTAGTGCTGCTGCAGCTTTAGCTGCTGCAGCTTAGCACTGCTGCAGCTTGCAGTACTGCTGCAGCTTGCAGTACTGCTGCAGCTTGCAGTACTGCTGCAGCTTGCAGTACTGCTGCAGCTTGCAGTACTGCTGCAGCTTGCAGTACTGCTGCAGCTTGCAGTACTGCTGCAGCTTGCAGTACTGCTGCAGCTTGCAGTACTGCTGCAGCTTGCAGTACTGCTGCAGCTTGCAGTACTGCTGCAGCTTGCAGTACTGCTGCAGCTTTTAGCAGTACTGCTGCAGCTTTTAGCAGTACTGCTGCAGCTTTTAGCAGTACTGCAGCTTTTAGCAGTACTGCAGCTTTTAGCAGTACTGCAGCTTTTAGTACTGCAGCTTTTAGTACTGCAGCTTTTAGTACTGCAGCTTTTAGTACTGCAGCTTGCAGTACTGCAGCTTTTAGTACTGCAGCTTGTAGTACTGCAGCTTGCAGTACTGCAGCTTGCAGTACTGCAGCTTGCAGTATGCTGCAGCTTGCAGTACTGCAGCTTGCAGTACTGCAGCTTGCAGTACTGCAGCTTGCAGTACTGCAGCTTGCAGTACTGCAGCTTGCAGTACTGCAGCTTGCAGTACTGCAGCTTGCAGTACTGCATGCTTTTGTTATATTTGTCCTAAATTCCAGTCACTGTAAATCATCAAATTGACCAGTTTCTCCTGCTATACTTTGATTTGTGATAGCACATACATGTATGATGGAGATCAAGTTCAAAACTTCTTTGTCACATTCAACTGCTCCCATTCAAATAACGCTGGTGGAGATTTGAAGAAAAAAAAAGGTAACAACTTACAAAGATTGATAGGTTCTATGGCTCTAATGTCACAAAATTTATATCAAGTTTCCATTGTTTATTACAGCAAGGCCTATAAATGAACTAGAACCAAAAGGTTTTGTGGTTCCAATGCTTCTTTTTCATTAGCTGATTGATTTGCAGAAATTTGTACTAACTGTCATGTTATTGCATGTCATGACATATTTGTTCCAGGATATTTATTAATAAACCACACCCACCATGCAGATTAATAAAAATGTTGACAATATTAGCAATTTGCACAATTATTAACAACATTATCATAGCAAGAATGATACAAAAACAATTGCTCATTTATCCTATTGCAAGAATTTGTCAGTAAGCCCGACCTACTCATTTAAATTCACTATGATCCATCTGTGCACTGTACCTGATATAGCATAAATGTATCGTTCATGGAATAGGGTATGGTGTTTACATCATTTAGCACTTTCACATTAAGCCACGCCTACCATGTATATTATTGACATCTGCTGATAACCAAAGCATGTACACAATAACCAACAAAATTATCATGCCCAATATGATGCAAAACGGACATACAGTTGCTCATTTATCATTTTTTCAAAATTTTCACTTTAAGCCCCTCCCACTTATCAATATACACGATATCACAATCAAAAACAATAGGACACATCTACAAACCATGGTTTATCTGTTTACCAAATATGACATGAATCCAGGTTACCGTTCTTGAGATCATATTAATCATATTAAGCCCTGCCCACTGTGTACATTAATAAAATTCAACGTTTTTACATCATGATTAATTACATGTACACACTACAGTAGCTAACATCATTATTACACCAAATATGAAAAAAATAAAAACAGACATGCGACTACAGTAACTAACATCATAATTACACCAAATTTGAAGAAAAAAACAGACATGCGGTTGTTAAAATGTGAACATTTGAAGATTTTTACATTGAGCCCCGCCTACTCATTGATATGCATGAAATCACTACCAAAAACAATGAATTACATCTACAGACCATGGGCTATCTGTGTACCACAAATGACATGAATCCAGTGTATCGTTCTTGAGATATCATGTTTACAAGCTGGTCGACACAAACATACATACACATCCACACCCAGATACACACAGCATCATGACCGCATAGGTTCCTGCTGCTATCGCATCAGAACCAAAAATGATGTAAATTGGAAAAAAATTCACCTGTGTTGATGAAAATGTTTCCTATTTTCATGTTTTGCAGCATATTTTCTTCACAATGCTCAAGTCAACTTAAGCTCAAGCTACTGTACGTGTTCATATACATGTTTCATTTTTCATTAAAGTTTCAAACAACTGAAACATTGGAACAAGAACAAACATCATTGCTGGAAACAATACATATTGAAATAAGGAATTCCCAAATAGTATTTGTGTCAAATATGCAATGGATCATATGGATGCATCATAGTGGTCTGCCTCTTAATTACCTGATGTCTATTCATGCACGATGGGCAGTTTTTATGATTTATAACCTCAACACAACACTCTGTGTTGGTTGAGCTAAAAACCTTTTTAAACCTTAAAGGTTTTAATCGTAATTCCTCTCATAAATTCGAAATAAAATGAAACTTGTTAGCTAAACCACTGCAATGTTATAAACATGCTAAACCAGATTTTGTACACAGCCTATTTTAATAGTTTATCTCAATAGTTTATCTCAATAGCTTATCTCAATAGTTTATCTCAATCGTTTTTCTCAATAGTTTATCTCAATCGTTTATCTTAATCGTTTATCTTAATAATTTATCTCAATCGTTTATCACAATAGTTAATCACAATAGTTTATCTCAATAGTTTATCTCACTCGTTTATCTCAATTGTTTATCTCAATAGTTTATCTTAATCGTTTATCTTAATAGTTTTTCTCAAAAGTTTATCTCAATAGTTTATTACACTAGTTTATCTCAATCGTTTATCTCAATCGTTTATTACAATAGTTTATTTCAATCGTTTATCTGAATAGTTTTTCTCAATAGTTTATCTCAATCGTTTATCTCAATAGTTTATCTCAAACATTTATCTCATTAATATCCTTTAAGATCAGTCCATAAAACCATTTAACCAGATTCTATTTCTAATCCAACACTTCCTTTAACATTATAACTTTTTTAAATGCTAACATTAATTTTTTTTACTTATTAAACAAACTGAAAAAGGATAAGTTCTTAAACCTTGTTTTCAACCCCAAGATTTTTGGGACAGAAAACATTGATTTTTGGAGCGGAAATTCAGGGGCGAAAAAATGGCCCCCGGTTAAGTAACTTCGTAGTACTCCCCTGCCAACTCTCCAGAGCACAGGGTGCTCAAAGTTCAAAACATTGCTATCGGGGTTATTACATTTTGGTAGGGGTAATATGTTTTAGATTATTTGAGAAAAAAAATTAAAATTATACTTACTTAATGCTATTATATTATCTACACATTTCTTGATGTTTTATTTATTTGTTTTTGCACACACTTTACTGACTAAAATTACATATTTAAATTATATAAACAAGAAATTGTTGTTAGTGAAAAATTAACCTGCAGTTTTGTGGAACAACTTAAAACTTATTTGCAGAGGTTTGAATAGTTAAAACAAACGTGTGGTGACTAGGAAAGATGGCTATTAAATCATGAATCAGAGAACTTTTATCCCGTCGTGGTGCCAAATAGGTAAAGATTTAGGAAGAAGTTGTTTGGAAAAGTGTATCATTCAGACAAATTGGTATAAGATTATCCAAAAAGTAAGTTATCTTTCAATCATTAATTTTCTACAATGTGTAAATTCTCGACATTTTCGCATGATCTAATTTATAAAGAAATAATTCCTCTGCAACTGGGCTTATAGTGGGACTGGGAGTAACATGTATGTTTCTGTCTACTTACGTCGCTGATTTCTTTGAACTTTCGGAAATAGATTTTAATGGGTTCTTTTCGACAATGGAAGTCCTTGTTACAAACACTGAGCGAAGAGTGCTTATTTTAGAATTATATTTGTTCTCATTTTATTCTATTTTTTACACTTTTCTTTCCTGTTTCACTATTACTGTATATGGAACTGCATATTACAAAGTTTTTGACAACGTTTGTCAATATTTTTGTGGACATATTTCAGGAGTTAAAATTTTACACGACTGTTTGGAATGCTATATATTTCGGAATAAAACATGGAAATCTACAGTATATAAATAAGTTAATCTTGTTTATTTTTATTTCGCCAATCCTTTTTATTTCGCTCATCATTTTAGTTTTAGTTTGTATTAATTTATTCAATTTTCATTTTATGATTTATAAAAAATGGCCGTGCCTGCCCCGATAGTGGTGAAGCAAGTTGCGTTGGGGCATGGTTCCTTACTTTTCAGTTTTTTTGTTTTTGTTAAACTTATTGAAAATAGATATTGATCGTAAATCTTTGTGGTACACTCTGCATTGACGCTACCAATTTATTGTGGGCTGAACTGTGTCATTTAAAAAGACATGGGAAATGAATTACTTAATTTTGCTTAAAACGGCAATTTGCATCAGTTTAAAAGTATTATCTGAACTAAAGATGATTGAGTGAAATTTGCAGGTTCGGTACGACTGTGCAGACGTTAATACACACAGTAGACCAAGGTCTGTCGAGGACTTTTCGCACTAAAAGAAATAAGAGTTGTGATCAGAAAATGACGCTCGTGATAGTACCTTTGTATTTAAAAATTAAATCGCAAGCTCCATTAAAACCAATACCACGTTTTTGGCTTCGAGAATGTTTTTTTCCCTTTTTTTCGGTGCTTTACCAGCATTAAAAATACCGGCGTTAAAATTACTGGCGCAAATGTCAAACTGCTCGCATCGGTAAATGAACCCAATTTCGTGTTATTCCCAATTTCGTGCTTCTTTAAAATATTACAAAAATACTACGTTGATATCTAACAATAAATTCGACATTTTTTGGTACATTTGCATATATAATAATTATTCTGTGGATTCGCAGAAGAGTGATGGATCATTCATATTTTAGTTAACATTCAAACTTTGAGCCTTTTCAATAATTTATTTCGCGCTAAAGGTTTAGTCCATGAACTTATATCTTGCGCTATACACATACTCTTATCCTTTATATTTCATGTAGGATTATGAACGTTAATTCAACTTACACCTAACCGAACTTTTACTTTATGTTCCCAAGCTATCAATGGAGGTTTTTGAATTTACGTTTGGATACTCTTCTGGGCAGTAGTACATACAGCCCAGATAATATTTTCTCAACAAAAGAACATTTGTGTCAAGAACTCAAGAACTGGTAAGGAAAGTATTTCCTTTTATGTTAATTTACTTAAGTGGGCAATCGAGCAGTAAAGGTTAGGATGAGGGTGAAGTCTAGTGACCTCTCCCCTTTTTTGGGGTCTCCTTCATTCCGACGGAGGCACCCAACATAGACATTTGAAGAGTTTAATTAAACAAAACATACTTTCATTTAAAAGCTCATTTCCATACCGGTATTTCGGTATTTTCCCACTTATATACTGGTATTGCGCAACAACCAATACCACCCAAGCTAATTGGTAAGTGGTTCCAGATTTCAATTATACGTAAAAGAAGTAGTTTTTTTTTCCTGATGCTTGTTCATTGAACAAAAAGTTTGTAGTTGTGACTTCTTGTACGATTAGAGTGATAAAGTGGCAGAAAGCTGCAGACTCTACAATCTCATTTTGTATGTCTCTATCATATCACCTCTCAGACTGCGATAAACGAGGGTGGTCAGATCAAAATGTTTGAGACAGTCGGTGTAGCCGATATGGGAGAAGTTTGGATGCCATTTGGTTGCTCGACGTTGAAGTCTTGAAATGTCTACATTGATAGCTTGGGAACATAAAGTAAAAGTTCATTAATGTGTGAGTTGATTTAACGTTCATAATCCTACATGAAATATGAAGGATAACAGTATGTGTATAGCGCAAGATATAAGTTCGTGGACTAAACGCTAAGCGCGAAATAAATTATTGAAAAGACTCAAAGTTTGAATGTCAACTAAACTATGAATGATCTATCACGCTTCTGCGAATCCATAGAATAATTATCATTAAATACATCCTTTGCAAAACATGTGATTACGTACAATAAACATGTGATTACGCACAATAAACATGTGAATACGTACAATAAACATGTAATTACGTACGATAAACATGTGATTACGTACAATAAACATGTGATTACGTACAATAAACATGTGATTACGTACAATAAACATGTGATTACGTACAATAAACATGTGGTTACGCACAATAAACATGTGATTACGTACAATAAACATGTGATTACGTATAATAAACATGTGATTACGTACAATATAGTCAAGTAAAACTTTATGGCTTGTGGAACATTCCACGTCCTGACGGCAAGAGCTAAAAAGTGACAGAGTGGCGCTATATAACAATGTAAAACAAAGTCAACTGCGGAGGCACTACAAAATTACAGAACTGGCACTACATCTCCAATGTAGCCTTTTCTAGATGGAGACCAGAGGGTTCCTGCACATTCCAAATGTGGGCTAATTAAGGCTTTAAACAAACAAGAAGATTTCCTTGTCGAGACATGTGAATGAGCATCATCAGATACAGAGATACTAAAATTTTTGTTGGCTTTATTGATCATGGTGTAAGTATGATTTATTGAATGCGAGGTTCTTGTCGAATATCACGCCGAGATCTTTCTCTTGGATACAGTGGACTAGTAGTTTGGCTTGTTGGGAATAGTCTGGAGACTTCAGAGTGTAGTAAGTGGTGTGGTTTGGAGGTGTCCCGCCTTGACTTAAAACATATCAGGGTGAAAGCTCAGTAGCCATTTGGAGGACCAGTCTTGCATGGTGGTCATCTTGAAGGATACTTCTGTCCATGTTGTTTACAATTGGCTTGTACATTTGTGTGTCATCAGCA
This sequence comes from Chiridota heheva, assembly GCA_020152595.1. Taxonomy (NCBI): domain Eukaryota; kingdom Metazoa; phylum Echinodermata; class Holothuroidea; order Apodida; family Chiridotidae; genus Chiridota; species Chiridota heheva. The sequence goes on from JAIGNY010003500.1 coordinate 1,387,462, forward strand.
AACATGAAGACATTTGATGAGACAGAATCTGGGAGTTAATTCATGTAGAGTAAAAACAGGATTGGTTCAAGGACACTGCCTTGTGGAATACCACCGGTTACTGTGGAATACCACTGCTTACTGCTTGCTCAGAAAATCTCAATGTCACCAATCAAAATTTGACATACTTCATCTCTGACCAGTTTCATTGAATGTTCTTTAATGATCTCTACTCCATGTCATTGTTAAAAAGATCAGCTCTGGAAACTTGAGATCTATCAGTTTAGATGATTTTATTACTGATTTATGAGCTTCAAATTTGATATGTACAACTTCATGGCAAAATGTTGATGATCTCGTAGTTTGCTACAATTCCACACTGAGAACTCTCCTAGACAAACATGCACCAATACAGAGGAAAGTTTGTCTTGCTAGAACATTTGTACCTTGGTACAATGAAAACTTAAAGGCCAAAAAAAAATCACAATATGGAAAGTGGAACGAAAAAGGCGATCCACACAGCGAATTGATTTGAAAGACTTTTAACTGAACAGAAATATCTACACAAACAGTCTCGCAAAAATCAAAAGAGATAATTATTCAGATCTTATTGAAAAACACTCTGGAAATCAAAAGAAACTTTTTGATATTGTAGCGTCTCTTACCAGCACTAAGGAAGACGTACGACTTCCTGATTATGACAATCCCTTGAGTTTGGTAAATGATTCTGGAGAATATTTTATTCGTAAAGTTGACTTGATCAGAGACAAGATAGACAGGCTATCCAGCAGCCTGTCCACCACCACCTCGTCAAAACTTTTTACTAGACAGCTTTTCTCCTGTATCAGATGAAGATGTGCAGAAAATCATTATGAGCTAATCAAATGCTTCATGTTATATGGATCCCATACCAACAAAGTTGTTGAAGGAGTGTTTGCATTTGTTATCACCGATTATAACAAATATCATTAACATGTCTATGGAAAACGGTTATTTTCCTTCTGATTAGAAATGTGCTCTTCATTCGCCCGCTATTGAAGAAAGTTGGGATTAGAAACAGTTTTCTCAAAGTATCGTCAATCAGCAATCTTTCATTGATCTCACAATTAATGGAGAAAACAGCTCTTGAACAACTTTGGCCTCAAGTTGCACATCTTGTTCCATCCCACCAAAGTGCATACAAAAAATATCATAGCACAGAATCAGCTTCACTCAAGCTTCAATCTGATATTCTACTTGCTATGGATAGACAACATATAACTTTCTTGGTGCTTCTAGATCTCAGTGCAGTGTTCGACACGGTTGAGCATTCCATATTACTTCAGACAATAAAAAATGACTAAAATGTGATTGGTAAACCCTTTGAATGGATTCAGTTACATCTTTCTAACAGTCAGCAACATCTTGTTATCAAGGGGTAGCTATCCAACAACTTAGACCTTAAATACGGGGTGCCACAAGGATCGTGTCTGGACCGATACTATTTGTTCTTTACACAAGTAAACTATTCCAAATCATCTCCCACCACCTACTGTACCAACATCCCACAGCTACGCAGATGACACACAGATTTATCTCTCTTTTCATCCAGATGACCAACTATGCAAAAATCGTGCCGTAAAATCAATTGAACGATGTATAGATGACATTAAATCCTGAATGAAATCTAAAAAACTTTCTATAAATGATAATAAAACAGAATTTCTCATTCTTGGATCAAAGCGCCAACTGTCAAAGGTCACAAGTAATAAGTTACATGTTAGGCTGTCTGAAATTGAACCTGTAAGAAGTGTAAGGATTCTTGGGTGTGTGGTTTGACAACAAATTGTCCATGGATACCCATATTGCAAAAGTTTGTCAAAAGGCATTTCTGCAATTGCAAAATTTAAAGCATATCCGCAAGTACTTACTCTGACTATTGTCCATGCTTTTGTCACTACTCATATTGATTACTGCAATTCTCTTTTATATGGTCTTCTAATTTATCGAATAGAAAAATTACAGAAAGTTCAAAATGCTGCAGCAAGACTAATTCAAAATGTACGAAAATTTCATCACATCTCTCATACCTTGCTTGCTCTTCACTGGCTACCTGTGGAATTCAGAATTCAATCAAAAATACTTCTGTTTGTCTTTAAATCTCTACACAATATGGCACCTAGCTACTTGTCAGATTTAATTATCAGAAAATCTTCAACAAATTATTCTAAGGTCCAATAATAATATATTTAATTGTGCCTGGTACTCACTGCAAATTCTTTGGTGACAGAGTGTTTGCTAGAGCAGGACCATCTCTATGGAATGCTTTGCCTACAAAAATTAAAAATGCTGATTCTTTTGTAATTTTTTTAAAATTTTCTAAAAACACGTCTTTTTAAGGTTGCTTTTGACATTTGATTTTTATAATATTTTAGGATTTAAAGTCTCTTTCACTCTACATAAATTTTTGTATTAAGTTTATTCTTTTTCTTTTTTTATATAATTATCTTTGATATTTATCGCTAAGTCTATCAGTCTATGACAGCCATATGTTCTCATTAAATCATAATTCTAAAGTACTTATAGAAGTTATTTTAGCTTTTAATGTTTTATTGGTATAGATGTATTGTTCTTAAATCCTTTTAATTTTCTCTATTTTTATTTATAATCGACCTTATTATTATTTTGCTGCATGCTGTCATTAGAAGTTTTTATCTTTTATTTTCTGTCAGCATGTAAAATTGTATTTTTACAGTCTATTACTACCATATGTTTTTTAAATTATAATTTTAAAGTACTTATAGAAGTTAATTTACCTTTTAATGTTTTATTGATATAGATGTATTGTTCTTAATCCTTTTACTTTTTCTCAATTTTTACTTATATTCGATCTTATTACTTTATATATTTTTTTGCTGCATGTTTCAATTACATTCAGTATTTTAGGGCTAGTTTTCTTAACTTTTATTTTTCTAATATTTTATTTGTACAGCGCCAATGATTATTTACATAGATTTTGGCACTATATAAATTGTAATAATGATAATAATTTAGATGAAGATCCGTGTATCTGTACTCTTTGCTGACGGCCAATAAGGAAAGACTTAATTCAGCCTAGGAGTGGATCTGTAATGCCATAGGAATTTAGTTTTGAAAGAAGACCGAAAGAGGTACAGAGTCAAAAGCCTTTTCAAAATCCATATAAATAACATCTATTCTGTTACTATTATCAAGAGCCTCTGTCCAATTGATTGACAGGAGGAGTAGTTGCAGTTGAACTGATCATCTACTATCAGTACATGTAACAAAGCCAAATTGCTTTGGGCTGAGTAAGTTGTTATGGAGAAGATGATTCATGTGGTATTTCTCAGGATTGATTCCATCACCTTACACAAATTACAAGTAAGGCTTATCGGTCTGTAATTTCCAGGATCGGATTTTTCTCCCTTTTTGTAAAATGCTGATACATTGGCTTGTTTCCATATATCTGGAATCTGTGATGAGTGCATGTATTTGACAATTGTTGCAATAGATTGTTCTTTTATTGCTAACTGATCCCACTGCTGCAACCATGCCAGACTGAAATGTTTTCATTTTCCCTGGGCAAGTGACCCATGATTTCTAGCCGATGCTCGGCCCATGATGGCTAAAATTCACAAAAATTGGTGCGATTGAATGTTTGTTAGGTCTTGCATAACCATGCAGGCTTTGAGTTGGTTATAGTACTATAGTTTAGTTAGGCCAACTTTCTTTACATGCTTGGCCAGATCTATGGCCAGCAAGTTGTGCGCGGGCCAACAAGTTGTGCGCGGGCCAGCAAGCTGTGCGCGGGCCAACAAGCTGTGCGCAGGCCAGCAAGTTGTGCGCGGGCCAGCAAGTTGTGCGCGGGCCAGGTGCCAAACCGCGGAGCAAGCTGCAGGAGCCAGATCTTGTGCGCGCAAGACAAACTCTCCAGCCCAGATTGCATAGTTTGTACATGTAAGTCACGTGGAAGATCTTCTGCGCATATTTTAGGATCTACTGTACATGTTAAATTTAGGAAGAATCGGCGCACAATGTTCAGTTTGTGTTCAATTAATGCAACCCACACCCCCGGAGCAAAGCGTTAATCAGTGCGCAATCAATATTGATACATTCATCGTTACGCACACATTTAACAAGCTATGCAATCTGGTCTCCAGGCTGGCAACCATGAAGTGAAACTTGGTAGATGGTGACTTCTGATTAAAGATGGCGTTAAGATTGCCGACAAAGTTACGATAACTCAAGGCGGTACACAACTAAGCTACATATTACAACCAGTACTTATGGTTAATAATGATAAGTGTATTTTCAGTAGGCCTAATGAAATTTTAGTTAATGGGGGACATTTGCCAAAATTATGATTTCCGATATGTGGCTATCTATTGACTTTACACGCAGTTACGCGGATACTTCGCAATCCACCCCTCCCCCTCCCACCTCCCCCTCCTCTTCCCCACGGAAGAATACCGATCAATTTAAGGGCCTAATGTTACAAGCTGCCCATTCTGTTTAATGTTAGGCTAGTAAGTTATAACTGATAAAGATACATAGCCTAGGCCTACCTATGGTATAAGCATGAATGAAAAACTGCTCAAACCTCCTGCTCTGGATTAACGTTGAGGAAGGCAGCATATTCTCTAGCAGTTTGCTCTAGAATTTGGTTGGAAGGACCCGGCGCCTCCGAAGCCATCGTTATCAGACAGAGTCAGGCTTTTCCGTGGTCAAGTTCCAACTTCAACTTGTCTTATTTATTGTTTACTAAATTTTGCGCGTATAATTAGGGACATAATTTTAATGTCACTTATAAAACGGCCCGTGTTACTGGCTACCACACCTGGACTACTGGAGGGTGGCAAGGCGAACCTGAACTTGAGGAAAATTGTGATGAAATTTACGTTTATGTGAAAAACAATCACGGTCTTCAGTTCTTAGAAGAATTTGTCATTACGTGCGGTAGATGTGAACATGTTAACTCCCCCTGATTTGAAAACTCCGTGGTAGGGAACAACTCCCTGGTGCTGGTAGGCATTGGCGTAGGCAGGTTTTTTGTTTGGGGAGGGAGGGGGGGGGGGCTACTTATTGGTATGAATTTTGAGCCGTGACAGTATCTAAGCGGAGCGCCACCATGGGTTGGCGCGTAGCGTTCAGAGAATTTTTTCCAATAAATGCTGCCTATAGATTGCCGGAAATGGCACTTCCCAGGCCAAAAACTTGCAAATTTGAGGCTGTTTTTTTATATTTTTTATTGTTCACAATTTTGCCAGAATTTTGCTGTACATTTTGCCCGAATTCTTGGTTGCCAAAAAAATTGGGGGAACTGTGCCACCTGCCCCCGCCACATACTTGCCGAAGTACAATTTATTCAAACTCTATTGCGTAGCGATATAGGGGCAGTTTGGGTTGATGCCTCCCGAGTTTTTATGGGGGAAGGGGGGTGGTACATGTCAAAAGAAGATATTTGTAAAGGAAACAGAATATCATTGATCACACTTGCACACCTGGCCAATATTTTTGACTCCAGAATATTGAAAAATGAGGGGTTGAGTGAGGTGGCATTGTACTTACTTGTTACTTGGAGTCGAAAGGTTGGAAGTAAGATTTGACAATCAAACTTACCAAATCATAATTTTAGATTCAACCGCCGCGCTGATGTTATGGCAAATCTGTCGATGACTGATTCCACGTCTGGGCAATGGGCCCTATGAATTTGTAATAGAATAAGTGCCTCCAGTCGGGCTTCCGTCATTATTGACCGAATAGCTGTAAGTGTTCTTTTCATTTTTGAAAAGACTCTCTCGGCATGTGCAGAAGTCACTGGCAAAGTTGCCAGCAACTGGAGCAACAGTGATATGTTAGGAAACATTTCAGAGCAATGATCCAGGGCACAGACGGATGAAGATGGTCGGGACTTGACAGGAACATTTTCCCATTTCTTCCTCCATAACATGTATTCGCCCTTAACAATCATGAAAGGATCTCTGATCAAACTTGCATACACCTCAATAGCAGGAGTTAAATCATTCCACTGCCTCTCACCGTCAGCTTGTTTGGCGAATTCCATACAATTTGGTAAAAGGTAGTTAAGTTTCATAATCTGTTGTTGATGTGGTCCAAATCTGTGCTTGAGGTCTCCAATAATGGAGTCTATGGCTGGATAAAAAAAGGTGTTGTTGATGTGGTCCAAATCTGTGCTTGAGGTCTCCAATAATGGAGTCTATGGCTGGATAAAAAAAAGTTGACTCTGTAATAGCCTCCGGTGGTGTTGTCCGATGTTTGAGCATTTGGTCGGTATGAGCTTCTAGCTGCAATGCGTGGTTTTCGCAGTTCCACCTCTATCACATCTTGTGCGACTGATTCTGCCTTTTGATACAGGTCATGGAACTCCCCTTCACTTCGCAATTCTTTGAGAACAGATTGGAGACGGTTTACTAAGGCTAACGCTTGGGATAAATCTCCCCCCACTGTTTGTAAGACTCAGGAAACTGGTAGCACCAATCCTGACAGTTTCTCCAAAATGACTGAAGCAACTGCAAATTCTGAGTTGCACACCAATTTTTCAAGACTTTCTGCTTTGTTTCTGTCGCAAGGTGATGCCCAGCATTTGATTTCCGATAAGGCATCTAGTGTATATTTCAAAAGTTGCATAAATGTTACAACTGCTGTGTGTCGTTCCACAGAACGTGTTTCGCACAACGTAATCAGGTGCTTCTTGGTCATGGAAATACCAGAGTCACTTTCTATGAGGCTCTTCAACGGATCCGGTTTTTTTGCACTTGCTCGAAAAGTCGATGAAATTTCTCGCACAACATTGCGGAAGCACTCAAATTTAGGCAGTGCATGGCGCAATAAAAATAAAAGGCCAATGGAGCTGCCTTTTTTATTGTTGCTGAAGCCCGTTCACTGGCCATGGCTCCTGCCCCATCATAGCCTTGTCCCACACAAAGAGACAGATTCAAACCGAGCTCACAAATCTTTCTTAGCAACGTTTCTCCAATAGCTTTGCCACTCAACTTGGTTTCATTATGCTTAATTTCACCATGATTATTAGATTTGATGTCAGAAATCAAGTCCAATACCATTACCGTGTCCTCATGCAATCTCCAAACTCCAGAATCGCTAGGTGAAACATATCTTATAACAATTGCCAGTTGTTCCCTTTTTTGGCGATCCAATGTTTCATCAGCTATGATAGACCAGAACTGTGCTTTTTTGATGTTAGCAACAACACTTTCCCTAATCATGTCACCAGCAACGCAAACAGCTTCATTTTGAATCAAGGATGATAGGTAGGTTGCATTAGCATGGGAAGTTTTTATATGGTCCTTCAAAAGTAAATCCCCACTACGGAGTCGAAAACGAAGTAATTCTAAAATTTCCGTCATTTTCCGTTCCCGCCATCCTATTTTTCTGGACTGTGAACATATATAAAAAATGTGTGTTTGCTTCACCCACACCGACGATGACAAATAGCTTTATAAAACTCGTGGAACTAGGCCTATATTAAAGACGATAGAAGAACAACAAATGGTCACTTATGTACACATATCATTAATATATTTACTGGACTGGGCATACATTACCTTCATTCGTGTTTTCCCTTTTCCTTTTTGAAAAACCATATGCGAAAAGTGACATTTTCAAAATTTAAGTTCAACCGAACTTAATTACCGCCTTCAGAGTTTAGACAAATTGATTTCTATTTGTGGAAAGTTTTGAGCAAAATAATGGGGCACTTGTAGAACTTTGTTATCGCAAAGCAGTAGCAGAATGGCGCCATCTTCCATCGTCATCGCGTAAGAACAGGCTTGGCAAGTTCACGGCTCTTGACAAATTAAAAATTGCGTCAAAATTTCATTTAAAAATTTGAATTATTTTTTGTTTTGTTTTACAGGGATACAACGAATTTACATTACAGGGAATGCAGGGAGATTCGCATTTCATGTATGCGTACGATACATAGGCATATAGGTGTAATTTAATTTTTGTAAATATGGGATTGGGGGCATGGCCCCGTGCCCCCTCTGGCTACGCCAGTGCTGGTAGGGAACAACTCCCTGGTGCTGGTAGGGAACAACTCCCTGGTACTGGTAGGGAACAACTCCCTGGTACTGGTAGGGAACAACTCCCTAAACTGGTAGGGAACAACTCCCTGGTACTGGTAGGGAACAAGTCCTTGTAGGGAACAACTCCCTCGTGGGAGACAACTCCCTGGTAGGGGACAGCTCCTGGTAGGAAAACTCCAGGGGAATGGGGAACAACTCGATACCTGGTAGGCTGGTAGTAAAAGTTCCCCAGCCGGTAATGATGTATGGGTCACATATGGGACCAATATGGGTTGTTATATGGGAGTAATATGACATGGGAATTGTATGTGGGTTCCATCAACAACTCCCTAGTTCCGCACAGCAGCTTATAAGAAAGTATTTGACATTGAGGCCAGATGAGTTTCTTCTCACGGTCTAAAAACTGTTTGTAAGGGGAGGAGGGGTCGTAAAATGATTGCAAATGTTGGTAAAATTTAGCAACATTTCGCGAAAATTGAAATAAAATATTTTTGAAATGAAGAAAATTTCTCGAAAATGGAAGAAAACTTAACGAAAATGAATTAAACATTAAGAACATTTCAAGAAAATTAAATAAAACTTCTCGAAAATTTAACGAAAATGACGGAAATTGCGAAAAATCCAGTTGAAGAAAAATTCCCCAAAATGAACTGAGGAAAATGGAAGTAAATTTCACGAAGAAAAATTCCCCAAAATGAAGGAAAATGGAAGTAAATTTCACGAAAATGAAGGAGTGTTTGCAAAAATTGAAGAAAACTTCAAACATTTATAAAAAATTCCCCAAAAGGAAAAAAATTGCACAATAATTGACGCAAACTTCTCGAAAATTGAAACAAATTTTCCCGAAATTGAAGGGAATTGCACAAAAATTAAAGCAAATTTCACATGAAAATAAAGGAAATTGATAGAAAATTCCCGACATATTAACGAAAATCGAAGCAAATTTCATACCGTGAAAGTGAAGGAAATTTTATAGAAATTAAAGAAAATTCCCGAAAATTAAAGAAAACCCTTAAGAATTATAGAAATTTTCCCGAAAAAGAAGGAAATTGCACTAATATTGTAGCATAACTACCGAAAATTAAAGAAAACTTCTCGAAAAATGAAACAAAATCCCGAAAGTGAAAAAAATTTGCACAAAAATTTAAAACAAATTGCATGTAAATTGAGGCAAATTTCACGATATGAAGGTCTCGATTTCACAAAAATTGTGACGATTTCCAGAAGACACTAGCCATGGAATCTGACTTCAAAATTAATTCGTTAGACCTTCATTATTTGGGAGTGGGATGGCAAAATGGTACTTGGCCCCTTCGAAAAGTTATTGGGGTCCACAGCCTCATTCCCTGCTTCCTACGCCCTAGCCCCACATTTATGTATGTGTCAGTTGGAATTGCATGGGGCCAGTATGCGAAGCCTATACATGGGCCCCATAAGGCACAAAACAATCCCATATATAGGCGGATCCAGATAGGCATAATCCCATACTGCCATGGGGCATATATGGGATCCATCATTATGGGGCATATATCCAATTGTCATTTGAAGAAAGCGCCCCTTCAGCCCTTGAAACATGGACGGATGAAACTGCCAGTGCTATTTCCATCCCGTCCGAAGGACACTCTCTCAAGGAGTCGAAAAGGTATTACTCAATTATTCGGCCACACAGGTAGTTGAGACAACTCAACCAAAAAATGCTGTAATTTTATAAAAACTTAATATTTGAACATCAAGGAGTTCTTACTTGGATCAATTTAAACCTGAAAACTGGTTTAATTATTTCATTTCGTGCAGAAATCGTAACAATGGCACAGTTTTAGCAGCGTAATTCTGAGTGACTTTCAAAATCTTGCCGACCCATTAGCGTAACCTGCTCCCCTTGACACCATTTCGATAAACAATCCTGCGGTTAACGCCATTTCCATTCATCAGTGCAATATACGCGTAAGGAATCTTTGTGTCTAGAGGTCAGGAGTTATGCACCATCGAGCATACTTACGTAAAGCAAACACGTGCAGTGCGAAAAGTATTTTCCAAAGATAATGGTAGGCAATAGGAATTACGAGATAAGCATACACATAAACTCATGCTTCTTTGGATATCGCCAGTGTACCACAACTGGTTATTAAAGGCCGTGGACATTGACTTGGTTGTCGATGTTCTGTCTGTCCGTACGTCGTACCTGTGTTCTCGTCCGGGTCGTATTAGGCGTTTCGTGATAGCATTGTTACTATCATAACCGAATACGCAGGCGACGACCCCGTCATTGTAATTGTGTGTTCACTCGTCGTCGAATATGACTCAATGAAATTATACATTGGTTACTTATGAATATCCAAAAAATACACTTTACAAGTTTCTTTTTGCCTAAAACTCTAAAGACATAATACATATTGATGTTATTCAAATAAAAAACCCTCGTTTTGCCGTTATACGGGGAGAAAGCTTTGTTGTTGAAATGCTGCTCTTGATATTTCTTAACTTCGAAATGAATTTACGTGGAAATACGAAATATAGCGTCAAGTTCGATGTTCAATGGTTGAAACTTCTAACAATTTGTCCAAATAAAACAAATTTCACATATTTCACACCTTTAGAGGGCAAATTTTGTTAAAACGTGAAGTGGAATAATTTGAATTGCAAACCGCCACATGTGGTTACTGAAATGCCACAGGCACAGAAAATCAGGATGGAGTTCTGTTCAAGGGGCGAGTTCTGTAATGTGGTCAATTGTTCCTTATGTATTGTCCATTAAACTGACCTCAATGAATCTAACTTGAATGAATAGCTCTCTCATGCTGCAGATGCACATACAATGCATTACAGCACATCATACTTGTATCAATACGCTAAGAGAGGTAACTTAATCAAAGTCATACCAGATGTGATCAATCTTTTCATTTCGTATCAGAATCGATTTATTTCAATCCCAAAATGAAACATATCTACTACATTTGGTTATTGAAACACCAAACCTTTTAAGTTAATCACTGTTCTGATCACCGATAACCAATTTCAACGAAACGGGAGCAAACTGCGTGCGGATAAATCAAATAAGAATTAGTTTCTTTCAAAAACCAAACATTGCAACTATATGTATATATAACATGCATGGAAACCAGCTTATTCCACTGTTTTAGTAATTCAGTTTAACCAGATGGGAGCCACAATGGACCTATGTGGTCATCCCATGCCCATGTAAACCCACGGTTTTGTATGGTAATCCCATGCGGGGCCCTCATAGGGTGTTGACTGGGTCCAAAGGTTAACTTAATAAGGAATACAAACGAAGGTAATGGTTTTTAGAAAGGGTGGACACATTGCAAAAAGTGAACGTTATTATTTCAAAGGCAAGATTATTGAGACTGTAAATAACTATATTTACTTAGGATTAAATTTTACGCCAAAAGGAATTTTGTCAAAATTCCTAGTTCAACAGAGTTCTAAGTCTAAGGTTGCTTTGTTCAATTTGAAGAAAATTTTGTCTAGAACATGATTGATTTACCTGTAAGTAAATATCCTCCTAATTTTTGATCATAAGGTTAATGCCTATTTTAACATACGGTTCCGAGTTATGAGGTATCACTCCCCATGAAGGTGCAATAAGAGTTTACAATTCGTTTCATTAATATGTATTAGGTTCACCACCAAATTCCCTAAATATTCTAGCTCTATAGAGCTGGGTCACTTTTCCTTTGAAAGTCAAACAATACTAAAGCAAATAACTGATTGGTTAAAACTTCTTACTGTTGATAAGACAGACTCATTGCTATGTAGAACCACAGAGCTATTAACTGATAGCTCCATGGTAGAACAAAGAGTGTTGGGCCTTGGCAAACAAAGGAGTGCTAATATGGGGACGGTGTGTTAAGACTATTTTGTATGAAACTGGGTTTGGTAATGTTTGGAAAGGGCAGGGAGAATGGATCAATACACATTTTTATGAAAATTTTAAGCAGCGAGTTTGTGACATAGATAGAACAGGTTGAGTGATATCAATTCTAGAAGTTATGCATAGCCATACCTATTATTTAATAATGTTTTTAAACTTAAAAAGTTGATCTTTAAAATCAGATGTGCTTGCCTAGAAATTGAAGTCAACGAAGGACGTTATTGCAATATAACTTATGAAGAGAGGTTTTGTCAAGTTTGCAATTTAAAAAAATGGAGATGAATATCATTTTCTCTTAATTTGTCTATTCCTTTATGAAATCCGCTGTAAATTTATGCCAAAATATTTCTTTCAACCCGCAACTAGATCAAAATGTAATATTTTATTTATCAGCTAGTTCTAAATACTTATGTTTGCAGTTATCACTTTATTTTACACGCAATGGAAGCAAGACGTTTATTTATTTCTCTTTGATTATTGTTTGTTGTAAGAACCTCAATCATGTACTATTCAATTTATCGTTGATGTTTGTGACAAAGGCCAGATGGCCTAGAGCACTGTAATAAATTGTATTGTATTGTATTGAATTGAATTGATAACCAATTTCAAAGGACAACGGGAGCAAACTGCGAGCGGAAAAATAAAATAAGATTTAATTACTTAAAAAAAAAAAAAACATCGAAATTCATCATATGTATATATGGGAAACCAGTATATTCCACTGTTTTAATAATTTAGTTTCCCCAGATGGGAGCCACAATGGACCTGTGTGATCATCCCATGCCCATATTAAACCCCTGTTTCGTACGGTAATCCCATGTGGGGCCCTCATGAGTGTTGACTGGGTCCCTGGTAAGGGATAAATTCGTAGGAGACAGCTTCCTGGCAGGGAATAATTGCCTTGCATACCTGCTTGCATGTGACAAGTCCATCCTAGTATGGAAACTCCTTCACGGGTAGAGAACAACTCCCTGGTAGTAAAAGCTCCCTTATCATTAAGTGTAATGTTTACGGCAATCTATATCTCTTGATAAATATTTATGCCCCAAATATTGATAGACCAATTTTCTTCCATACTATTTATAATTTAATTCATAGGTATGATAACGTCAATCTAATTTGGGAGTGGACTTTAATTTAGCCTTCAATACCGATATCGATCAAACCGGGAAAAAGTGTTTTACTAACTTCAACGTTATTATTGATGTTATATGTAAATTAGACCTACTTGATATTTGGAGAGAAAGACATACTAAAACACGCAATTATGCATGGCATTCCACCATTGACTCTAGAATTCACTGTAGATTAGATTTGTTTCTCATCTCAAAGCATCTTACGAATACTGTATGCAATGTTTCCTTGCAATCTATCTATAAGTCTGATCATGATATTGTTATCTTAGACCTTTTAACTTTGTACAATAGAGGACCCGGCTTCTGGAAATTCAATGTAACTTTTCTTTAAAGATAACCACTACGTAAACCATGTAAGAACGCTTATCCACATACCATTACCCTTTCCCCAACTTTAATAATTCGTTGTTATGGCAAATTATTAAGATGCAAATCAGGTCGTTCACTATAGATTACTATAAACAGAAGTCCAGTGAAAGAAGAGCTTTAATAAACGAGCATTGATGAGAGATATTTCACATTAAGAACGACTTTTAGCTTCATGTCCTAATAACGATATTGCTTCTACCCTTAAGAATTGTAAAGATGAGTTAAATTTACTCTATGATTATAAATTACAAGGGTATGTTTATTCGTTTAAAGGCTAGATGGATTGAAGGAGGAGAGAATAATACCCGTTATTTTATATTTTATTTAGAGCGTAGAAATAAATCTAAGAGTGCTATTACAAAACTTATAAATAATGAAGGTGCTACACTTGTTGATAAGAACTATATACTGGAGGAAATTAAGAATTGTTATAGTAATCTGTACTCTAAACATCTTGTGTATGATCCATGTACTTTTTTTTAAATAATCTAATTATCATTAATCCAACTTGTGGTGATGATAGTACCTTAAGTGATGGCCCCTCTTACTGATTTGTTTAATACGCATGCATAAAATTTCAGAGCAGAGAATATAAATGTAAGGGCTTATAGGGCCCGCACACCTCGAAGAACAGAAAAATAATTACTACAATAACCATTATTGATAACACAGGCCTCAGCTTCATAATAAAGAGTATAAATTCATTTTCTAAAGACACGGTCTATGTTACAATAGGTAAAGACATTATCGAAAAAAAAGAATGATCCAACGAGTCAAAGGCCTTTTTAAAGTCAAAAAACAATAAAGAGCCTGGAATGGAATGTTTATTACAATAGGAGGTAGTATCTAGAACCATGTGTACATTTCCCCAATATATCTTCCTTTTAGAAAACCGGTTTGCTCCGGACGTATAATCTTATGTAAAGCATGTTTAAAGTAACTGGCTAAAGCTTTAGCTGCAATCCTCTAATCAATATTAAGCTAAGCGATTGGTCTCCAAAAATTATTTATAGAACTCCGATGGAAAACCGTCAGTTCCTGGCCCAGCCCCGGCATGACTTGTCGTTCTTCTTAAAAATTTCTTCCAGCAAATCATAACCACAAACTTAATGTAGCAAATAGTGAGACCACTTTATCTTAATTAAAATAACCACCCAATAAGGACCTCATCCATTGCTAATATGATATTCAGCACTAACTTCCACAACAACTAAGGTTTTCAGAATAAAGAAAATAAAGAGGACAAATCTGACCCGACCTGTTATTTATCAGGTCGGGTTTGAAACTTTAAGGAGCAGAACAACTAATAGGATGATGGCTTTGAACGTTCTATTAAGTCAATTGTTTTAGTACTCAATGATTTCCGTAAGATTTCAGGCCTCGTTATTAATTTTGATGAATCCATGCTGTTCCCTGTTGGTCTTTTTATTTCATCTCTTCAACCCCATATTACAAACTGTATTTTTCAAATTTCACACGGTCCCGTACAGTATTTAGGTATCTCTTTCACCGACCAAGATGACTTTTTTCATTTAAACTATCTTCCAAAACTTTCTCGTCTCAAAAACATCCTTAATGTATGGTCTGGCCGTGATCTTACTCTAGTTGGTAAAATAACTATCATTAAATATCTTGTCTTATCACAATTAGTGTATCTTTTTACCCTTTTACCAAACCCTCCTCGTGATTTTAACAAGGAACTTAATAAGATTTTTATTTGATTTTATTTGGAATAAAAAATTAATAAGATAAAATATTCTGCACTTTTCAACGATTTCAAGAACGGCGTTCTACGTATGGTCCATAGTGACTCAATGACGGCGGTCTACGTATGGTCCATATTGACTCTTTTATTAAATCTTTAAAATGTTCTTTGGTTCGCCGGTTGTATTCGCCAAACAACAATAGTTGGAAAGTTTTCTTAAATATTACTTTATGTAAATACGGCAATACTTTTCTTTTTGGGTGTAACATGCATCCTAATGATTTGGCTGAAAACAAGTGTGTAAATCGTGGTTTTCGTACAGTTTTTATATTACTGATAATAATTTCAATATTCAAATAGTTTTTAACAATTCACTTTTAAAAATTAATAATAAGACCTTCTTTGACAGGAACCTTTATGAAGCAGGTGCCTGTCATGTACGTCCTTATTTAGATAAAGATGGTTTACCAAAATATTTGTTGACCTTTGTTATATATCTCACATTCAACTTCAAATAGAGCTGTTTATTTTTCACTGGTTTACAGTAACAAAACCACTCCCTCGTGTGTTCGTAAATGGCAAAATGAGTTTAATTTTGAACTTGATTAAAACAACAAGATGTTTTCTATACCCTTCAAGTCTACCAAGGAATCCAACCTTTAATACTTTCAATACCGCTTTGTTCATCGCATTCTCAACAGGAATAGTTTTTTGTACAAGATTGGTTTGATTGACTCTCCACTATGTACTTTCTGTAAGACATGTGAGGAGACCTTATCCCATTTGTTCTGGGACTGCCCCGTTGTTGTTGCATTTTGGAGTGATGCAGTTTCTTCAATCCTTAGTTGTGACATCGTCCTCAGTAAACTTAAAGTATTTTTTAATGATGTTAATAATATTATTTCTTCCCTTAACTTTGTATCCTTCATGCCAAAATTGTATTTATTCTTGTAGGATCAACAGTAATGTACCTCAGGTGAACCATTTTCACCGTTCGTTTTCTTTTAGACTTAAGGTGGAAAAATTTCGCCTAAGTAATAAAGCTAATGCTAAATTCTTTGACTATTTCAAATGATACACATTATGTTCTCGATATTTCACTGTACTTTGTTACGGTGGTTATTTTTTGACTATATCAAATGATACACATTATGTTCTCGATATTTCACTATACTTGTTATGATGGGTATTTTGTATACTTTGAAATGTTATGATACTCGTTTATGAATTTCACGAATCCAAATGTATTTGATCAATGAAATTGACTCTCTCTTAATGAATGTTTCTATATATGTTTTTGTAATGTGTTTTTATATTTCATGTTTTGAAAAATTGCTGTGTATGTCTGAAAAGAAATGCATTTATGTTTGAATTAAACAAAAGTTGAATAAATGGTGGAGTTTAAAAAAATATATATATTATTATTATTATTATTTGTATATGATTTTTATTATTTCTTCTTCTTCTTCTTCTTTTTATTATTATTATTACAAGTTTATGTATTTTAGTGTTTTTCATAAATTCATAAGTTTTCAAAAACATGTCACCCTCTAAAGTAAAGCAAATCTTTTGATGTGTTTGAAGATCAGTCATCATGTTAAGGTTAATATTAATATAAAACAAGAATGCAATCCACGTTGTTGCTGATCTCATCACCACTTTTCACTTAGCACTGACCTATCCTTCATATGAGTGTGGATCATTCTGTATATCAGCCTTGAAACTTTGACCTCATAAGTCACCTTTGACTTTTCCCATCACAGTAATGCAATAGTTCCAACAAGGCCCCCATAATGTGCAAAGTCCCATTCACCTCCATTCAAGCACCTCAGCAGAAAGGTGAAAATAAGCTTCATTGTCAGTTTATGTATCTAAAGTTTGGTTGATATAAGAATCAGTAAGCTGTTGTAATTTAACTATACGGAATTTACTACTTACTATTTTTAGACATGTTATTGTTTTTCTCTTTGAATACCATTAGTCTAGGCCTATCTGCAGATCGGTAACATATCGAGGACAGAAGAAAATATAAGATTAATTAACAATTTTTTGTTCCGTTATTCATATTTTGATGTTTTTTTCTCGATATCTACGATGGTTAATATAAATCTTTTATGTGATTCTGTAGATAATATGATAAGTTATGTTTCATTGTAAATACGTTATTATTATGAATCCGAGGTTTTTCCATTAGTAGTTGCTTGTTTGTACAATTAATTCATTATGTACTTCTGTACATTTTTGTTTGAATACTCACGAAATGGAACTATATTGTACATAAAAGTGTTGTTGATTGCTTTTGCTATTTGCCGAGCTTCAGAAATTGTTATTATTATAAATATTATTATTATATATTTTTTCTTTTTACATTCCAATCTGACATTGTTATTAGCATATATCGCTCTCTGTTTTGATGCTTATGTTACAGATGCCTCATGTACATATAATTGTTGAAGCAAATTTTGGAAATAATAAAGATGGTTTTTTTTTTTTATTATTATTGCTTAAATAGCGACAAAAATTATTTAAATAATAATTGGCGCTGTACAAATAAAATATTACATAAATACATAAAAAAATAAATGTTAAGAAAACTAGCCCTAAAATACTGAATGTAATTAAAACATGCAGCAAAAAAAATATTTAAAATAATAAGAAGTAAAAAGAAAAAAAATAGAGAGAAAAACTAAAAAGATTCACTGGCTTCCAGTTGAATTTCGTATTAAATTTAAACTTCTTGTTTTAATTTTTTTTTTTTTTTATCAAGGAATGCAAAGGACTGATAATTGATTTAAAATTCATTTCACGTATACTATATTCCATAAATCGAAAGCTGAAGTGATAGTTGAAGGTAAGTCGTTGCCAGATTAGGTCGGTAATGAATTGGTTAGCTGAAACATGATGATAAAGAGTGAGAAACCAAAAACTTCTACACTGTGGGGTACCGTCATTTGGGTAGATCCAGGTCCTTTCTTAGTCGAAGTTGTAGGGTCTGCCATCCCCTTTTCTCCAACGTCCTGCAGAGAAGCGGAGTTTTACGCCGTTTTGGTATAGGTCCTGTACTTGGCGTGACCATTTCCTTTTAGGTCTGATTGAGATAGGTCACCAATGATGTAGTAGTTTTTTGAGGCCAGGATTTGACAGGCGTTTTTCAGAGTAAATATCTTATTTTGATATAAACTTAGTTTAATAAGCAAGTGACGATCTTTGCCTGATTCACCTTACCACCACAATGTGCACGTTCAATTTTGGGTGAGTTAAGGCCACTTTCTTCCAGGATTGTTTTTGCTACCTCGATGCACTTTTCGCCCTCTGTTGTTTTCACTCCAACAATACGTACATTATTGCGAAGAGAAAAACGTTTGTTTTTGTTTATCAAGGCAGCATGTGTTGTTTTTCTTCCTCAAATTTCATGACTATTTTTTTTTTTCCAGTTTCACATCTTTCGTTTAGCACATCGTTCTTTTAGATAATTCAGACACCGTTGTCTCAGATTAACAATTGCTTTATTGAATTCGCCTTCTAGCCTTTCCAACTCATGAGTTATGTTTCGCTTTATTTTGTCAATCGATTTGGTAAATTCTCTAGACAGTGTTTCTTCTTCTTCTTCAGAATCTGAATCGTCTGCTTGCTTTTTAGAATGGCGTATTAGGCTAGAACGTAGGCTGAGTTGAGAATCAGTCTTCCCGCCTATTTTATTTTTGGTTCCTTGTGGCCTTCCTTAGGTCATTTTCATTGAAAATCAGGTAATAATCTCAGAAATGTTTCTCAGTTATAATATATGATGATTGGCAATTGTAACTATACAATTCTAGATGAAAAATCAGAAATATCTTCAGCCCAAATTGAACAGTTGTCCTTCTACACCAACATGACAGGCCAATCCAAAATAATAATAATAATAATAATAATAATAATAATAATAATAATAATAATAATAATAATAATAATAATAATAATAATAATAATAATAATAATAATAATAATAATAATAATAATAATAATAATAATAATAATAATAATAATAATAATAATAATAATAATAATAATAATAATAATAATAATAATAATAATAATAATAATAATAATAATAATAATAATAATAATAATAATAATAATAATAATAATAATAATAATAATAATAATAATAATAATAATAATAATAATAATAATAATAATAATAATAATAATAATAATAATAATAATAATAATAATAATAATAATAATAATAATAATAATAATAATAATAATAAATAATAATAATAATAATAATAATAATAATAATAATAATAATGATAATAATAATAACAACAACAACAACAACAACAACAACAACAACAACAACAACAACAACAACAACAACAACAACAACAACAACAACAACAATAATAACAACAACAACAACAATAGTAATAATAATAATGATAACAATGATACAACAACAACAACAACAACAACAACAACAACAACAACAATAATAATAATAATAATAATAATAATAATAATAATAATAATAATAATAATGATAATAATAATAATAATAATAATAATGAAGTAATAATAATAATAATAATAACAATAATGATAATAATAATAATAATAATAATAATAATAATAATAATAATAATAATAATAATAATAATAATAATAATAATAATAATAATAATAATAATAATAATAATAATAATAATAATAATAATAATAATAATAATAATAATAATAATAATGCCATCAGATCTTTTCAACATTTACAGTGAAACAATACTTCGTAACATCGACAGTCTTGAGGGGCTGAACGTTGGAGGCTATGATATGAATAACCTACGCTATGTAGATGACATGGTACTCATAGCAGAGTCAGAAGGAAAACTGCAGTTTCTTCTGGATACAGTTGTAGAGGAAAGTGTGAAGCGAGGGCTGTTTGCATTATGTAGTATACGAAGCCAAGGAGAAATAATTAAACAAGTACAACAGTTTAAGTACTTGGGCTACACACTAACATTAGATAGTCGGTGCATTAACGAAGTTAGAAAACGCATTGCAATTGCCAAAGACATGTTTACAAAAACAAATCTAATTCTGAAGAATAGAAATATTGCCAGGTATGGACACAAAAGTCCGTGCCTTGAGGGCATGGCTGTCAATGCTGAACAATTACCAGTGAAATCAAGAAAAGATTAGAAACTACGGAAATGTGGTTCATTAGGAGAAGGTTGAAAATATCTTGGACCGAAAGGAAAACAAATGATGATGTCCTGATAGATTCAGGTCCCTACTCAATGTTATCAGAGAAGACAGATGGCATTTTTCGGGCATGTTAATCGGGAGGGTGGGTTGGAACAGCTTGCAGTATGTGGGAAAATTGAGGGCAAAAGAAGTACTGAGGAAGGCAGCGAGTTAAATATGTCTAAAGCTTAAACAACTAAGCAACCAACAACAGCCCAAGTAACAATATGTTTATGCATTTAGCTCTAAACAGAAGTGACTGGAGGTATCTGATCGCCAATATCTGTTCCAGACTCGGCACCTAGAGAGAAAGAGGGAATAATTGAAATGATAATAATAGTAATGATAATTATAATAATAATAATAATATTTATAATAATAATAATAATAATAATAATAATAATAATAATAATAATAATAATAATAATAATAATAATAATAATAATAATAATAATAATAATAATAATAATAATAATAATAATAAAATTAATAATAATAATAATAATAATAATAATAATAATAATAATAATAATAATAATAATAATAATAATTAATAATGATAATAATAATAATAATAATAATAAATAATGATAATATTAATAATATTAATAATGATAATAATAATAATAATAATAATAATAATAATAATAATAATAATAATAATAATAATAATAAATAATAATAATAATAATAATAATAATAATAATAATAATAATAATAATAATAATAATAATGATAAATTAATAATTAATAATGAATAATAATAATAATAATAATAATAATAATAATAATAATAATAATAATAATAATAATAATAATGATAATAGATAATAATAATAATAATAATAATAATAATAATAATAATAATAATGATAATGATAATGATAATGATAATAATAATAATAATAAATAATAATAATAATAATAATAATATAATAATAATAATAATAATAATAATAATAATAATAATAATAATAATAATAATAATAATAATAATAATAATAATAATAATAATAATAATAATAATAATAATAATAATAAATAATAATAATAATAATAATAATAATAATAATAATAATAATAATAATAATAATAATAATAATAATAATAATAATAATAATAATAATAATAATAATAATAATAATAATAATAATAATAATAATAATAATAATAATAATAATAATAATAATAATAATAATAATAATAATAATAATAATAATAATAATAATAATAATAATAATAATAATAATAATAATAATAATAATAATAATAATAATAATAATAATAATAATAATAATAATAATAATAATAATAATAATAATAATAATAATAATAATAATAATAATAATAATAATAATAATAATAATAATAATAATAATAATAATAATAATAATAATAATAATAATAATAATAATAATAATAATAATAATAATAATAATAATAATAATAATAATAATAATAATAATAATAATAATAATAATAATAATAATAATAGTAATAATAATACATTTATATAGCGCAAAATCTGCAAGCATTCTAATGCGCTTCACAATAAGAAAACTAAACAAAGGCAATACGAAAAAAGCACGTTTTAGAACTTAAGACTTAAGCAAACTAAGATTGTTAACTGAAGGAATAGAGGTAGGCAGTTCATTCCAAAGGGATGGACGTGCATAATAAAAGCCACGGTCACCTAATATTTTACACTCAGTTCTGGGGACAAACTTAGGGAGAATCATTAGAGCGTAACGAATACCTATTGCTGTGAACGGGGTGAATGTGATCAGAAAGATAAGACAGGGTGACTTTATGTAGGGATTTAAAAAGCAAAACAAGAAGTTTAAATTTAATACGAAGTTTTTTAAACTTATATTCGATCTTATTACTTTAAATATTTTTTTGCTACATGTTTCAATTACATTCAGTAATTTAGAGCTAGTTTTTTTATCTTTTAATTTTCTTATGCATTCATATAGTATTTCATTTGTACAGCGCCAATGATTTTACATAAATTTTGTCGCTATATAAAAAAGTATATTTAAAAAAATATAAATAATAATAGTATTTTTTTTTTCCATCTCCATTTATTTCCAAAATATTGCTCCAACATTTGTAAGTACATGAGGCATCTTTAACATAAGCATCAAAACAGAGAGCGATATATGCTAATAAGAATGTCAGATTGGAATGTAAAAAGGAAAAAATATATAATAATAATATTGATAATAATGACAATTTCCGAAGTTTCGGCAAATAGCAAAAGCAATCAACAACACTTTTATGTACAAAATAGTTCCATTTTGTGCAAATTAGCCCACTTCTTGGTGCAATTTTATTTTGAATAGCAAAACATAGTCCTATATACAATTGTTTTTAATTTACAAGAAAAATTGAAAGGTCTGGACCCCTCCCCATCCATTCTCCACTGCCCAGTCTGCATTTTCTCTAGGAGGCCCTGTATACTTATGCCCGATTTTTGAATGTTCGCTTCTATTGTCAGGTTTCAGGAAAATTGAGCCTTGTACATTACTGGTTGACTTGAGTCAATGGGGACCTGTAATCGTTTGCGGTCTTGAATCCAGAATTAATCAATCATGGCTGAAATTTGAAAATCCAAACCTAAATTTCATCTGTAAATACTGTACGGATACTGTAGAGCGTAAAATGACTCCGTAGTGAGTAAAATTTGTTCGTCTTTGCTTAATTCGATGATACATTCCCATCATGTGATTCTATTTGATAAAATACTGCAACATTACAAGCTTACATGATTTAGCAAAAGACATAAATTAGTTTATTATTGTCTTATATACAATTCCATCCATATTTATGTACATAGGCTAACGTTGTTTTTAACTCAACATCCTTTCAAGGGATTGTGAGCTTCAGCAAGGCTAGCCAAAAATACAGATTTTCGTTCGGAATTTTGCAGCGTTTATCTAATCCTAAGCGTTTATTTGACATTTTGTTGTGTTTTTGTTTCCCTTACATAGATCAATCTATGGATGCAACAACACTTTGTAGGCCTAATAGTGCATAGTCTTAAAGAATTTTGCATTCCAAATCTCACCGAAAGTGACTCAAAAATTCGGGTTTTGCTCGGCGCGATCCAAATAAACTTAGCATATATAATAACATAGACTGATAGAAGACGGACTTAAAAGGGCCAGTGAACATTTCCGAAACAAAGAACGTTGCTTCCATGTGCCAATTGGGTTGTTATATCCCGTTTGGGATTTGTCCCACACTATAGCCAAATTGGGGTATAGCACTCGTAGTTGATAGCTCGTTTGGGCTATGACTTGCGTTATATATATCCATATAGCACAATTGAATAACTTAGGCTATAAATTTTAAAATCACCAGTGTGTTAATAACCAAGGAGCTTAAAGTAACAACAGAACATCTTTTGTTTGCAAGAAAGTCTAATAAATGATGCGTAAAAATATTTATCTTCAGAGGACAAGCTGACAAGTAAGTCTATCTTATATGAAAGAAAACTTGAAAAGAAATTTATGAAATCTTTTGAGTTATATTTCGTAAATTGATTGCCACTTGGATATGTATTTGTGGGATGCTATTATTAATTAATTGCTATAATTATTTGCTCAATAAATGGCTCATATATCAGTATATTAGCAATATGAAGAAAGTATGCCATAGCTTAAAGCATGTCTTGTTGCAAGGATGTATATCGAATCCATTTGATTTTATACATATGTATTTTTGCTGTTAGTATGTCTGTTTATGATTTCAATTTCTCTCAAAAAGGAAACATTGTTATTCAAATTTGCATCATATTGCTGTTAAGGCTTAAGTTTTTGTAGGCTTATTTAAAAAACAGTTTTTCACCATATTCAAACATTTAATGCTCCATTAGGCAGTGGAGCAACTAGAGTCTTGGGGGCCCGCAGTGATTTTGGCGCTTTGCAGCAATGTCGGAGCCGCAGCAGCAAGGGGGAAAGTGCGGGGCACTTCCCCCTTGCCCTGAAGTAAGGAGAGCAGAAAGTGCCCTTTTCAAAGCTGTAGCGGACCGGGCAGGAGGTGCTCTTTTGAAAGTTGAGGATAGACTGGGCTGGAGACGCCCTTTTGAAACTTATATGAAATTATTCTAGGTCATTCTTAAAGCTTAAAAACAAATAGAAATCGACTTACTCAACTGCTCACCAATATTACATAATACAGAGAAGTTGTTACATGTAGTTAGTATTTACTTGAATCAATTAAAGCATGTCATTTTTTCAGGGACACCGACACCAAGGGCTGTGGTGGGAGGGGGCATTCCCCCAATAATTTTTTTAAGCAGCAATTTTTAAAAGAAGCCTTTCACCTATTCGCTTGATGCGTAATTAAGGAAGGGGGGGGGGCTTAGGGAATTACACAATCACGCTAAATTACAACACATTACCATACAAAAGTATCCATTTGGACAAAAGGTCCAAACTAGTGGGCCAAATGAAGTGACTGGCGGGTGGGCCACCCACCAGTCACTTCATTTGGCAATCATTTTTTTTTTCTGCAAGTGATTGGGCCAATCTGCCTGACCTGCGAAATGAAAAGCAGATAATGAAAAATTCCGGGTGGTGCCACTTGTTCTACCCAGATTGGACAGAAGGATTTATTTGCATGAATTCTTCTTTAATCCTCTCTTGGCCTTTCTGCTCCTGTTATGTGGGATGATGTGGTCCTATGCCGCTTCACAACTTGGATGCCAAGTAATGAGATTCATGCATCAGTAATCCTGGCGAAATATCTTCAATTCTGTTACACCCTGTGGGAAGATACAAAGAAATATCTTCATGCATCAAGATACAAAGAAATATCTTCAATTCTGTTACACCCTGTGGGGAAGATACAAAGAAATATCTTCAATTCTGTTGCACCCTGTGGGGAAGATACAAAGAAATATCTTCAATTCTGTTACACCCTGTGGGGAAGATACAAAGAAATATCTTCAAAATGGGGAAGATACAAAGAAATATCTTCAATTCTGTTACACCCTGTGGGGAAGATACAAAATGTAAATTGAACATATAGCGTTTGCTGATAAAAGATGCAAGCCTGTCGGTCATTTAACAAATGATAAAAAGTAAAAATAAACATTTTCTATTGTCAGTTTTGCAATTTAGTTCTAAATATTGTTACGATTAGTACATGTAGTATAACAAAAATGTGGTTAACAAAAGATTTGATTACTAAATGAGCAAAGTATACATAGACAATAAGAAATTGAAAAAGTCTCCTTTATTGGATACTTCTTTTGCCAGCCTGAGTCACGAAAGTCCATTAGTGCCAAATATACCTTTTTCAACCGTGTTTTCATTATTACGAATTGCAATTTGTTATTACGAATTATTACATTTTGTTATTGGCAAAATTTTGAAGAAGAAAAATATATAATTTGTACCAAATCTTATTAATATTCTATGAAATAAATTAACAATTATTATAAAAAGTAAGCATGAATGAGGATGTTCTATAGTAGACTGTTCCCACCAGTCATGTCAGCACAAATGAGATAAACTTACATCAATATGCAAATATTTATTTTCTTATAAACTATCTCTTTCTTTTAGTGTCCTCTTTGATCACTGAACTAATTATCTAAAGATGGTACACGTTTTAATGAAAATCAGCTAATCAAAATGCACGTATTGAGATTTGTTTCCAAACATGCCTTTGCGTTCACGTGATCTTGACCCCAAACGTACCTGTTAAGGCCATTGCTAACTTAAGTTCGTCTCTGTAGATGTCGAGTACTCTTTTCACCCCCTCCTGCCCCTGCAAGAAGTATTTAGATAAAGATAACAATGGGAGCTTTATCAATCTTGGGGTGATATATGTAAAACAACTCACAAAACATATACAATTAATCACCAGTGTATAGTCTCGAGGGTGGAAAGGACAATATTTTAAAAGATGATCATGTCGGATCGTAAAATTCTATAACTTGCTACTGCTTGTTAGCAATGATTGAAAACTTGCCGCTCAAATTGTGTTCAAAGCTTAGTCGATTTTTAACACAACCTTCGATAGATTTGTAAGAAAGCCCAGTAGGGCCATTTAAAAAAACTAATTTTAGAGAGGAGATAAAATAGTTCTGAAAAAGAAAAAAGAGGTTTTGAAAAGAAATTAGACATCAATGATGTTATAGCTCAACCCAATCACAATGCAAGAAAATTAATTGCTTTTATTTTTGTCATATGGATTTTTATGTTTTTAAAGTTTTATTTAAGGTCTTTTCCATTTTGGGGCAATTATTCATCATGTTAAAAATCCAAGAGTTTTAACTGTCCTGTATGAGTTGTATTCAGTTTCTTTGTTTGGGTTTAATGGCACCTTAACAGTCAGGTCATATGTGCCATGAATGACTGTCAGATTGGTTCTCAGTGATGACTTGGTTTTGTGGTGGGTGCAATGAGGTTCACGTCATAGCGATGTCTGAAAAATTATGCTTGTAACAAAAGCTATGTGACGTTCAATGCATGGTGCCATCATATCTCGCTTGATTACTGAAATTGGCGAGGTCAAAGGTCAATTCCACCACAACGTGTGGTAAGAAAATACATTTTGTAAACATAACAAAATTTCTAACATTTACACATTAATCTTCACAAATGTTAAGTTAATTTTATTCGGCCGGTATTGAAAAAAGATTACTGACCAAACAGGCTTCAAAATGACCAAATTTGTGATATTTAGGCGGTAGTCGGCCAAATTAGCAGCTAATTTCATAAACGTACAGCTGTCACCATTACGGTCCTTAACAGCTGTCACCATTACGGTCCTTAACAGCTGTCACCATTACGGTCCTTAACAGCTGTCATAAGTGGACACCCTTTTAACGAGAGTATACCGCGTCCTTAACAGCGAAATCTCCGCCAGGTTAAGAGAAAGAGAGAGAGTTGAACACACAATAACAATGACGGGGTCGTCGCCTGCGTATTCGGTTATGATAGTACAGATGCTATCACGGAACGCTTAATACGACCCGGACGAGAACACAGGTACGACGTACGGACAGACATAACATCGACAACCAAGTCAATGTCCACGGCCTTTGATAACCAGTTGTGGTGCACTGGCGTGTCTACCCACCCCAGGATTGAACCCGGGGCCTCGTGGTCTGTAGACAGGTATGATAACCGCTACACCACAGTAGGTAGATTCCGCAACGTCTTAAAACAGACCATTTATAGCCACGCTAATCCACCGCGTGAAAGACGCTACCGTTATATGCACTATATAACGTGCAAACTTCACTTCCGCTTCTCGTATGTGCGTGTGAAAGTCAAGTAAACATGTACTATTAAGATTAATGAAATAAAGAAGTCACGGTCGTGTTTTAAATATTGATATTTGTCTGGTGTTTTTATTCTTAGATATTAGTTGTTAAATGAATGAATGAATAATTCTCCCCATCAGAAAATCATATATTTCATGTACTTTATTTGTCAAATATTGCTAAAAAATCTTCTGTTCAATGAGGAACGAAACATAGAAATCATGCTGCCAAATTTGTTTGTGACTTCAAAGAAACAAACATAAGAAATATTAAGGAATTTCTTTTTGAAGTTATTCTCTTAAATGTGTTTTATTTGACCTTTTACCATAATTGAGAAAGAAATTCACTAGTTTTCCCCCTTGAACTTAACAAAATATCTCCGTAAATCCAACCATCCATGAAAAATAATTTATTTACAACCACCTCCTGGTATGCGCAAGACCACACGTTTTATCATACTTCTAGCCGCGAAGAAGAAAGTTCCACTGTACCATGGGAGTTGAAAGTGGAAAACCCGTAAGTATATCAAATTCTTTTCTTAAAAGTACATAACTTTGGTTATTTTCCCTTCAAAATAGTTCTTTATACTTGTCCGTAGATTATCAACAAAAAAAAAAAAATTATTTTTTATTTTTATTCAGTAGTACCTTCCATATAAGTTCTCAACGAAGCTTGTCATGTATTGTACAATGAACAGAGTTCCCAGGTTCCATGCCGGATCTAGTTTCATGTGAAGTAATGGAGAGAGTTTGAGGTGTGGTGGGATTTTCCAATCATGTTATGTTAGTATGTACACAAGCGGGACTATGCATAATTTATAGCTCGTGTATAATTTCCGAAGTTCTCAAGAGTTGGTAAGGTCTGATAGGATTTTCCATTTTGCTGTTTGATATACATTTATCTTTGCAAATTTTGTGACCAATTAAATGCAGTAAAGCAAAAGTGTAAGGGAGCAGTATAGCAGGTACCTGATTGGAGGAGGGGGTGGAGGGAGGGGAGGGAGGAGGAGGGGAGGGGGGAGGGAGGAGGGAGGGGGGAGGAGGGGGGGGGGAGGGGGAGGGGAGGGGGGGAGGGGGGGAGGAAGGAGGGGTAGGAGGGGAAACATTGGGCAGAGGCGATTGTGGCTACAGGGAGGGGATGGTAAAAGTCGCCCAACTTATCTTTTTTTATTGGTATTTTTGTCCCAAGTAGGCAAATAGACTAAAATATTGGATGGGATCAATATCTAAATACAAGAGTAACTGTCACGGTCGTGTGAAGAACGAATTTCATTTATACAACAGGAGACAAAGAAAATTGTTAATTAAGATGGAGAGGGGAATACCACCATTATGGGAGTATTCTCTCATACTAGGGGGGGAGGGTAGGCCTATAAATGTTGTATTTATATATCGTTTTGTTGTAGTTGCTGCTGTAGGATATTGTGTAACTTCCACCTGGGACGTACAACATAAACTTCAAAATTATCATGCTACGTCAGAGTTCTTACTTACAAAGTGGGGACAGGCTTAACACCCCCCCCCCTCACCACCCTAACACACATCTGACGCTAAGCATTCTTTTGAAACACATTTTTTATCTTAAAATTGGGTATATAGTGGTGCGTGGCCCCGGGGGAGGGAGAAACTTTCCAATAATTACGGCCCTGAGTGTTTGTTAATGGTAATCTCAGGGTCATACAAGCAAGAATATGCCTCCTTCTTGATTTAAGTAAACAGTTTGAAGAGAAGAAATATGTTTTTGATTCCTATGCCAGACATAACAGTACATGAAATGCGAGGAACAATTAAAAAATCGTGCAGAACGACAAAAAGAGCTCACTAAAATAAATATAAAGCAAATGAAAACTAAGAAACTACAGTTACATGCTTAACAGTAAAGAAATCAAATAGGCAATACAAGGATAAAGTATACTTATCTCACTAAAAAGAAAGAAACGAGTAAGAAAATACATTAGACTTTCATGGAATAAAAGAATGACTTATCCAAACTTTTTTTACGCAGTAGTACCCAAATTTTGCTGTTTTAATACTTCTTAATTAAAAATTTAAAAAAACGGGGGGGGGGTGGGGCGAACGCACCTGATTTTATGGCCCTCGGTATTCGCGAACTTGGGGTCGGGTATATGCAGTATACTACCTGTTTTATTTAAGAATAGTGACAGTTGAAAAAATATGCTTTTAACAAAAGTTGTAAGCCGTTTTGTATTAATTTTAATGTAGGACTTGATGGAGATTTCCACCATGTAACGGTTGATTACCGACGTTATGGGAGAGCAAAGGTCAGTTTAAGTGCAGCCTAATTCTAAAAACAAAATTACGAACATTAGCGATCACCTACATGTATTCAAAAAATGTAAAGCTATGACGTTTTCATGTTTGATTTTTTCTGCATATGAGTTCTTATTTGTTTACAGTTTTAGTTTCGCTACGAAAAAAGTGTAGTGCCGTAATTCCCAGGATACATGTTCCCTACTTTTTAGGTATAGGCCTTTAAAAAAAAAATGAATACACAATTGGGGGAGGGGGGATAAGTTTCAATTCGCATCTTATTATCCCAAATTTGGATAAAAAGCCATGCATGCTCCTTCACGTTGAAGATGAAATATTTACGGCCCTGAAGATTCCAAGATTCATTGTATGAACATGCGTTTCTGCATCTCATCCACCCCATTGCCATTTCAGAATTCAATTGTCTGATCATGGGCGGCGGAGCCTTCAAAATATTGGGGGATTTAATGAGATAAAGTGACATATGATAACAATATTGCAGGGGGAGGGGGGTATTAGATCAAGTAACGTGATACGATCACCTAAAATTATTAGGCTGAAACCCGCACATCACCCTTCCCAGCCCCTCCGTCTCTCTTGATTGCAAGTCAACAGTGATGATAGGACCTAAATAAAATGATAAAAACCTTGATATGAACGCACAATGTAAGTTTCGCGTAACTAGCATGACCACTTTATCATGAAATTCAAATTTGTTCTTCCCGTTTTTCTGTTTGTTTAAACTTAAGGAAACACTGGAATAATATATCTAACTTTTATCATATTCACGTAACCAGGTGTAAGGGTGGAGCTAAAAAGTTGTTTGAAGAAATAACGCCCACTAGGTACTTACAAGCATACTGACCGTTTAGGGTTAGCTTAGCATTAGGCTTAGCCCTAACTCTAACCTAAGCGTTTCTCCGAAAACTTTATTTCTCCCCAAAATTGGTTTTTTCACATTTTTTTCTCCTAAATTTTTCATTTTCTCCCCCAAACTGTATCTTTTATCTTTTAAGAAATAATGTTTTAGGAGAAAAAAAATCCAAACGCGGGCAGCTGACTGTTTAGGGTCTTCAAAACTTTTTTCTTAATCTTCAAATTTGTTCTCTCCAAAACATTTTTTTTTAAATCCAAAACTTGTATTTTTCATGGCCCTAATCAGCTAATGGGCACTCGCCGTAGGTTTGCCCTCGTCATGCCCACAGAGTCTAGATGTATCTACACTGCTAAAGTATCCTTCTTGTTGAAACACCACGTATTTGAAAAGCTAAGAAGAGAAAACATTTTCGAAAGAAAGGAACATTACCTCTACCTGTCTGGCCAACTTTCTATCAAAGCACTATCTATAAGTTGAAAATTTTACATTAATCAAAGCTTTTTATCAAATATCAGTAAGGAATACACACAAAATCATGAATTTTTGAAAATAAAGGCAATCCTGCAGCTTAGTCAACTTCATACACATTCGAAGTATACTGCAGGCTATTTCTATCTTGCAGGCTATTTCTACCCATGCAGACTATTTGTAACCATGTAGGCTATTTCACTTCGAAATCTGATTTCAGCAAGCCTCTCACCCTACTCCTATATACATAGTCACTATTTCCAAGGATGTTACATGTATCCGTGCTATTGCATACGATCTAAATAATCAATTCACCAAAATGGTGTTGTATAATTCATAACTTACTCCTGCACATAAGCCCCACAGCACTGGTCTTCCAAGAAACACTGCTCTGGCACCACGTGCTAACGCTTTGAGGACATCAGTACCCGTTCTGACTCCACCATCCAGGTATACCTCAACCCCAGATCCTTTAACAGCCTGGACAACTTCTGAAAGAGCATCGATCTGTTTGGAAATTACAAGTATAACAATAACAGTATATAATAACGGTATATAATAACAGTATATGATAACGGTATATAAGATTTGGGTTATTGTTTCTGTTTTGCAAGGTATCTGTCTATTTCTACAATTGCCTTCCCATGTAGTGACGTAGACAGAAATATGAAAGGGGTGGGGGAGCCGACATCGCCAAGAAATAATAATGTGCAATTAGTCTACAAATCAACAGTTTTGACTTGTATTGAAGGGTTGTAACCATCAAAAGGATGTAGGTAGGCCTACATAATCTCAATTATTTACTTCTTTCAATTATGCTTTCACTTTCCTATCTGCATCTGCAGTGCAACAATATGCTTATAGTGAACAGGGGAATTTTACAACCAAAACCAATAAATTCTTACAGTTGCAGGGCCTCCATCCAGCTGACGACCTCCGTGCGCTGACACTATAATTCCATCAGCAACTCCTTTAGAGACGGCTAACTTGGCTGTTTTACCTAAATGTGCGAATAATTAGTTCAGTGACAAAGCACCTATATGTAAGAGGACTTCAATAAAAACAAAATGGCAAAGAAACTACATCAACATCTTATTCCGTTAAGAAGAAACCTAAATTTAAAGCTCTGTCTAACCTGTGTAGAATGACTTGTGTAGTAAGGACGGTTGACACCCTCATCCTCACATTCTTTACATTTATTGTTAATGTATTTTAACTTTTCCTCTAACATTCTTCAGGTGGTAAATTATTAGCATATACTTTTTTCTAGATTATGTTTTACTATGTTTCTTAAGCCACAAAATAGCAGGACAATATAATCATGATAGAATACATACAAACTTACACAAAGACTCATAAAGATGAATCTGAGAATATGACATCACACTTAGTTTGATTTCAGTCGTTTCTACACAACATCAAATCAGGTTGGCCAGTGAGTTTAAACATTTTAGCATAAAACGGAAGTCGTGGAATAAGCCCGGAATAAATCCAAAGACGGATCCAGAGAGACATTACTAGGAGACCCGATGCCGGACCCGATTAAAAATGACTGGTGTAGTAAGTCTACTATGGAAAGTTGACATCTTTGTCCTCACTTTCTTAACAATTGTTAATGTATAGTAAAGAAAGTTTATTGAATTGTTTTACTATTTTAATCATTATTTCGCGACCTTTCTTCAGGAGGTATATTATAAGTACCATTCCTAGATTCCGTTTTACTACTTTTTTGACATATCCTATGGTTTTTAAGACAGAAAACCACAGGACAAATATGATAGACTACATAAAGACTTCGAGGAATCTGAGGTTATGACATCACAACTAGTCTTGATTTCAGTCGTTTCTACACAAATGATGCCAAACTTTATACCTGTAGATATATCTCCCTAAGCTGTTAAGGGAATAATATTTGTGAATACTTTTTCATTATTTTGTTTCTTTTGAAGTCCTCTTTCATATAAGATAGACTTGCTTGACCCCTGAACTAATCCTTTAAAGGTAAAGCACTGGTAGTTCCAGAAAAAGTGCGTGTCACGTGATTTTAGATTGCAGAATATCCAGGGCCATGCTTATGCTTCTCGTAATTTTGGGAGCAGAAAATTGCTTAAAACGTAAAAGTGTGTGAAATCTAGGGACGAAGCTCTGGAAGTCCTCAATTTCTCGCAATTTTGAGAGCAGAAAACTGCTTAATATTATGTCAACTCCAAGGTTGAAAGCCAGCCCAGAGAGAGGCCCTTACAAGGGGCGAAGCCCCTGAAGTCCTGAGTTTCTTGCGACCATTGATAGCAGAAAGTTTCTTAAACTCTTGTCAAATCCAGGGAATCGGAAGCAGGGCATGGTGGGTCATGTTTCACTGGGAGACAAGCATTTTGCGCCCCCCAAAATGTTCATAAGATTAAAATGCTGAGGACATACATCTTAATTGTACTGTATGCATCGCTTTGATGGCACCTTGCAGCCTTAAGGAAGTTGCTTAAAATCAGTTATTCAAATCTCTGAGCGAAAGCCTTGCATTTTACGTGATTTTGATTGTAGAATATTGCTTAATATTGTGACAAATTCAGTGTTTAATCTTTACGTTTCTCGTAAATTTGGTAGCAGAAAATTGCTTAAAATTGTGTCAAATCTAGGGATGAAGCTCCTTGAAGTATTTTGAGACCAGAAAACTGACTTGTGTCAACTCCAAATGGGCGAAGCTGCCGGAAGTCATGTGGTTCTCGTGATTTTGATAACAGAAAATTGCTTAAACATCTGAACATCTTAAGCTGGTGTCAAACCTAAAGGGCGTCGGAAGCCCTGCGCTTTTGGTGAATTTGGTATAGCAAAACATTGCTTTAAATTGTGTCAAATCTAGAGGTGAAGTCCCGGTAGGTTCCAGGGGTGAAGCCCCAGAAATCCAGCGTGTCACGTAAGTTTGATTGCAGAATATTGCTTGATATTGTGTCAATTTCAGAGTCTAATCTTTACGTTTTTGTAATTTTGGCAGAAGAAAATCGCTTAAAATTGTGTCAAATCTAGAGGCGCAGTGCTGATAACTGTGTTCACGTGATTTTGGTAACAGGAAATTACTGAAAATTATGTGAAATGTAGGGTAAAACCCCGTGGGTCCTGCTTCTCATGATATTGGTAGCAAAGAAAGTGTTTTAAATTGTGCCAACGCTCTGGGCAGCTGGGCGAAACATTGTTATAGGGACAAGGGGGCGAAGTGACTGGAAGCACTACATCCTCGTGATTTTGATAGCTGAAAAATGCTTAATACTGTGTCAAATCTATGATCAAAGTACTACTGTCTAGGCACCCAGCGGGAGAAGCATGATTGTCGTATCAGAAACTTGCTTAATATCGGGTTAATTCCACACTGAAGTTAGTTATTTTGAAACGAATGTTCAAATGTAGCATTTCGTTGACTACAATGTGTGGATGTAGTTGGGATTCAGGGATAATTTTCAAGTTTTGATGTAAGAATAATTCAGCGCCCTCTCAGAAAACTTTACTGGAGGAAGTTTCCCGGCTACCACGCCACTTGTTGCAATCCCTGACTTCTGGTGATTTTGGTAGCAAAAATTGCTTAAAACTGAGTCAGATCTAGGGCGAAGCCCTGAGGTATACTGGTATATGCATAGGGTCCAGCGGCGAAGCCGCGGAAGCCCTACGTTTCTCGTGTATTTGATAGCAGAAAATTGCTTAAATTTGACTCAAACCTGAAGCCCCCGGAAACCCTGCGCTTCTCGTGTTTTGGGTAGCCAAAATTTGCTTAAAATTGTGTCAAATTTAGGGGAAAGCACTGGTAGGACCCATGGAAAGCTCCACATTTCTCGAGATTTTGATAACAGGAAAATGTTCAATCTATGGGGCGAGTCAAATCTATACGTTTCTGATTTTTGAGCCTGTAGCAGAAAATTATTTAATATTATATTATATTATTTAACATTATATTATAATATTTAATATTATATTATATTATTTAATATTATATTGAATTATTTTATATTATATTAAATTATCTAATATTACATTAAATCATTTAATTTATATTATATTATTTAATATTATATTATATTATTTAATATTGTATTATATCATTTAATATTATATTAAATCATTAAATATTATATTAAATTATTTGATATTATATTATATTATTTAATATTATATTGAAAGGACTCCTGTTATGGCAGCGTGTTAAGACGTATTTTCCATCAGGGCAAAGATATTTTGTCATAAACGCATAATAAGAAGCCATTTTTTGTTAAAAGCGGTACATTATTTGCAACTAACGCATATCTCTCTCAATTTATGCAGTAAAACGAGAAAATGGGACGTCCAAAAGGTAGTTTGGGAGCAAAAAAGCGTGCCGAAGCTGCACCCTCCAATCAAAGGCTTAGCCTATCCAACCGTCCTAACGAGCAAGGCGATGATGCAACGGAAGACACCATTGCAAGTAACTTCTCCAAAGCACTTGAAAGAATAAAGAGGAATATCTTTAAAGAACTTAAACGCTTGAAGATGAATTCAATAAAGCAATTACGGACTTAAGAGAAATTAGTGGACGAGCTTTCGTCTGAAAACGAGGCCCTAAAACAAAAAAGCAGATCGCTGGACAAAAGACTTAAAAAGCTTGAGCAAGATAGTGACACTCAGGCTTCCCATATTAACAAAAACTAACGCTTTTCGAGAAGAAATAACATTCGAATTGTTGGTGCCAAACCACTGTTTGAACATTGCTACAACCATCATTACGGAAACGGGTTTGACTTCATGTAAGATTGAACGGGCCCACCGTGACGGCATGAGCAGACAAGGAAGAGACCGCCACTTGCTGGTAAAGCTATCTTTTTATCAAGACAAAGTTTTTATCATGCGAAATGCCCGTCAGGCCCTAGCAGAGAAAAACTATTATATTATTGACGATTTAACTCCGGTGGACATCAAAGGAAAAAGGAAATGGTCCACAAAAGTTCAGGAGTTGTACCAGGCCGGGACCAAACTACGTTTTCGGGAGGTTGTTGGCGCAGTGGAGATGGCCGCCCCTATTCCTTCGAGTAATACTACTTGTTCATTGTTGCCTCTTCGGCCATTTTGTTTTCCTGCTGTGTTTATAACGCCTTATTTTTTTTAACGTTCTGGAATTCCGTTTTTTCCCTACCTTTTGTGCTACTCTCTACATGCATTGCATAACTATTATGCAACCTCAATCTGTCCATGGCAACAAGTTTTATATTCAGGAGTTATCAAAAGTGCTTCACCTCCTCCCATGGATAATAGGATTCTTTTTGTATTGTTCCATATCATTGCGATTGTCTATGCTGGACGCTGGTTCATGTGTATGTAGCCACTGGTTTTTTTTTTTTCTTCTTAATATTTCAAGTTTGTATTAATGCCCTGCCATGAGGGTGTTTCGTTCGTAATTCTCTCGCTTTTGTTTACGGGCGGGAGAGTGTAGTCCCGTAGCACTGCTTGATGTTTTTTTGTTTTCCTTTTTTTTCTTTCATTCATCTCATTATTTCCAAAAGGGTAACTATTCATACTTAACTGCCAGTATATTTTCCCTCTGTATAATTGCCCCGTGCCTTATTTTAACACCCCCTTCCCCTCTAATTAACCACATATTCTTTTTACGTTTATGGTAACTGTAGATACTTTTGTTGTTCATTGCATACATGGGTGAACTTCGTTTAAGCTCTTACAATGTTAGGGGTTTAAGGCAGAGTAACAAGCGAAGAAAGCTTTTTTTCTTACCTACATAATAATAGAAGTGACATTTATTTTATTCAAGAAACGCATAGCACACCTGGTGTTGACAGTTGAGAGAGCCTGGAAAAATGAATGGGGTGGGAAAATAATTTTTTGTCATGGTATTTCTAATAGCAGAGGTGTCGGTATCCTGTTGAATCCTAATTCTTCTATTCACAAACTATTTACAAGTAATGATGGTCGGCTTATTCTTGCTGATATTCATGTTATGCAATTGGCTTTTTCCCTTGTCTGTTTATACGGCCCCAATCTCGACGACCCTTCTTTTTTTCGAGCATCTTTATTGTTTACTTAGGGATAGACTTCACAATTCTCTAATTATAGGCGAGAGTGGAGGGGGGGGGGGGGAACCTTAACTTCGTTTTCAATTTAGATATTGATACATCTGGAGGGAACCAGTGCTAATTTCAATGCTAGAGATAATTGTATTGACCTTACGTCCACCTTAGATTTAATCGACATTTGGCGTGAGCTGGTGAGCGTAACCCTCTTACTAAGCATTTTTCCTGGACCTCGAACATTACTCATGATATTCATTGCAGACTTGATTTTTTTTTTAATTTCCCGCTGCCTCGCGCATCGGGTTTCTAAATGTAATTTTATTCCTGGCCTTATTTCTGACCATTCAATTATTCACCTCGTACTCAACACTCAGGATGAAAAAAGGAAGCCGGGTTTTTGGAAAATCAATAACTCTCTACTTACGGACCTCGACTACACCAATTTATATTCCAAGCTTATTCTTGATCTCGTGGATAATTTTTAAGATAAGGACTTACTGTTCCGTTGGGACTATATTGAATATTCAATTCGCAAAACTACCATTATTTACAGTAAGAAAAGGGCTAAAGAAAGAGACATCTGGAAAAGAAGTTGATTCGCGAAGTCTCTACTCTTGAATTTTGTATATATTCTTTATTCAACTCTTCTGATGATCTCAATAAGCTTTCTCTGGCTAGGAATAAGTTACAACATATTTATGACTATAAACTAAAAGGTATCATGATTCGATCTAGAGCTAGGTGGGTGGAGAAGGGGGAAAGGAACACAAAGTTTTTTTTGACCTTGAAAAACGTAACAAATGCTGTAATGTAATTTATAAGCTGAAAACTGATGACGGTAGTTTTGTTACTAAGGGTCCAGACATTCTTTTGAATTTAGGTCAGTTTTACCAATCCTTGTATTCTAGTGAAGTGTGTGCTTCTTGATAATATTCCTACTGACAATTTTCTGTCAAATGATAATGCTGCCAGTTGTGATGGTATTTTAAGCTTTAACGAATGTCATTCAGCTCTAAATTCTTTTAGTAAGGGTAAGAACCCAGAAAGCGATGGTTTATCGGCTGATTTGTATCAATTTGTTTGGCCAATTGTAGGAGAACTAGTTACCGATGCTCTTAATTTTGCTTATGATACCTTAAATCTTTCTGACAAAATGGCCCGTAGTGTAATTACTCTCATTCCGAAGCCCAAAAAAGATAAGTTGCTCATTACGAATTACCGTCCAATCTTCTTATTAAATACGGACTACAAAATAGGGGCTAAAGCCTTGGCCTCTAGGATCAAAAATGTCATCTCTTCTATAATCAACCCAAATCAAACAGGCTTTATAAAAAAAAAGTTCATCGGGGAGAATATTCGTTTTATCTTAGATTTAGTCGAACATTGTCAAATCAAAAAGGTCCCTGGTCTTTTATTACTGCTAGATTTCGAAGCGTTTTACCGTCTTGAATGAGCTTCATTTTTCATTGCTTACTTTTTTTTAAATTCAACAACAATTTTATAAGATGGATCCGTGCATTTTATTCTAATTCTTCAGCTTGTATTATAAATAATGGTTTTTCTTCGCCAGCCTTCAAAATTTCGAGAAGAGTCTGCCAAGGCTGCCCTCTCAGTCCTTACATTTTTACCATTTGTGTCGAGGCCCTTGCTATCAAGATTGATTCTTGGTATTTCTAAAAGGTATTTCTATTGTAGGTATTGAGTGTAAGCTTATTCAATATGCTGACGACACTTGCATTGTACTAGACGGCACTTATGATAGATTAAAGGCCGCAGTTGACATTCCTAAAAGTGTGGAACTTTTATCAGGTTTGCGTGTAAATTTTGTTAAGTCGAGTATATTCCCGCTAGGTCCTCTTGCTTCTAAGAAACTCCATTTTATAAATAATTTCAATTTTGTATGGACATTAGGTCCTGTCACAGTCTTGGGTATAACTTTTGATGACTGTCACAATAATCTTTTTCGTCTTAACTATCTTCCTAAGCTTTCCCGTTTAAAACAAATTTTAAATCTTTGGTCAGCTCGAGACCTTACTCCTATCGGCAAAATCACAATTTCTAAATCATTAGGTATTTCGCACTTCGTCTTCTTGTTTCATATTCTCCCTGACCCACCCGTTTCTTTTATTAAAGAGTTAGAGATTTTGTTTTTTTTCGTTTCGTCTGGGGAGGTAAACCTGATAAGGTTAAGCGCAATACGCTCATTGCCCCTCTTAACTTAGGTGGTCTTGGGGCCATTCATATCCATTCCTTTATTCGTAGCTTAAAGTGTGTCTAGGTAAGACGGTAGACTGATGGGGTACATGCAAATTGGACACTTTTCTTTGACCTTTTCTTAAATATGTATGGTAAGGATTTTCTTTTTAAATGCAATAGTTCCTTTATTCGTAGCTTAAAGTGTGTCTAGGTAAGACGGTAGACTGATGAGGTACATGCAAATTGGAAACTTTTCTTTGACCTTTTCTTAAATATGTATGGTAAGGATTTTCTTTTTAAATGCAATAGTTACGGTAAAGATATTGTTACTCCTAATTCATTTATTAATGATGTATGCTCTGCTTGGGTACTTTATAATTTTCAGCACGTCGATAACAATAATCAGTCTGAAATTATCTGGAATAATTTCAATATCAAGGTTAATAACAAAATAGTTTTATACAGATTTATGTACAATAGGGGTATTGTAACTATCAATGATTTGCTAGATGACGACTTTAGACCGTTAAGCTTTGTTAATTTTAAACGCATGTATCATTTTGATGATTTCCCGTGCACCTTATTTTATGGTCTCATCTCCGCTATCCCCAGACATTGGAAAAACAATATGCCATCGATTAATCCACCAGTTTTACATGCTAGCCCTTTTGATTCGATTCACACCACCCCTTTTTTTTTCTAGATGTATTTATTAAAAGTTTGCTAGATCGTTAATTTCTCCCCCGACTTGCTTGAATAAATGGAGAAGTTCCAATGATTTCGATTTTGATGACTAACAGTGGCGTAAAATTTTCCTTATTCCCTTTACTTCAGTTAGAGAATCCAAAGTTCAGTACTTCCAATATCGTTTCATTTATCGCATCATTGGCACAAACTGCCTTCTTCACCGTATGCAAATTAGGGATAATGCTTTGTGTACATTTTGCAATACTTCTGATGAGACCATTGATCATCTTTTTTGGGGATGTAATATTACCTCACGCTTTATACTGGGTGTAGAACAGAGTATTTTAGGGGAGCAGTTTGTATTTTCAAACAGTGATCTTCTTTTCGGATATAAATTATTTTAAAGGCATCCTTATAATTTCTTAAGCCTACATCTAAAGTATCATATCTTTAGTAAAAAACTTTGCTCTGAGTCCCCTCCCCCCATAGTGTTAATGAGTTTTTAAGACCATCTCTAATAGCGGTAACACTAAGCCTTTTTCTTTTAATGAACTTGAGACAGCTTTCAAGAATTGTCCCCTTCTGTTTACGCAATAGACTGATAGACCTTCAAGGTCTCCACTTAAACATTCCTTTATAGTACTCAGCTGACACAGCCTTTCGACTGTGTCTTTTTTTTTTTTTTTTTGCTCCTCCTTTACAAATAGGGTTACCCTATTGTTATTCTTCATTTTTTGTTGTTTTGTATTCACTCCGAGCTCCGAATTATTATTATTATACCTTGGGATTTATTGGGGGAAAAAAGGAAAAAATATCATATTATATTATGTTATATTATTTCATGTTATATCATATTAGGTTATGTTAAAAAAAAAAAAGGAAAGAAGGGAAAGAAAAAAAGATATTTTTATATCCTAGAGAACATTAATTTCTTTTTAAGGTGATGTGATTATGTGTTCATTATGCAGTTATATATTCATTTAGACTTGACTCTACCTATACATTTGTGTACGTTGTACTCTTAGTGCCATTCTCACAAGAAATTGTTTATTATTATTCTTTTGTTTTTGTATTTGTCACTTTTAATGAGCATGGAAAGAAATGAGATGATACAAAAAATATATATATATATTATATTAAATTATTTAATATTATATTAAATTATTTAATATTATATTAAATTATTTAATGTTATATTAAATTATTTAATATTACATTATATTATTTAATATAATATTAAATAGTTTAATATAATATCAAATATTATAATATAATATTAAATAATCTAATATAATATTAAATAATTTTCTGCTATAGGCTCTAGAAATCAGAAACGTATAGATAATGATACACATTATGTTCTCGATATTTCACTATGGGCTTTTTGTATAATTTGAAATGTTATGACACTCGTTTATGAATTTCACGAATCCAAATGTATTTGATCAATGAGATTGAGTTGTTCTCAATGAATGTTTTTATATATGTTTTTGTAATATGTTTTTGTATTTCATGTTTTGAAAATTGCTGTGTATGTCTGAAAAAATGCATTTATGTTTGAATTAAACAAAAATTGAATAAATGGTGGACTTAAAAAAAAGGAATTTTTATTTTATTTAATATTACATTATATAATTTAATATTATATCATATTATTTAATATTATATTATATTATATTATATTATATAATATTATATTATTTGATATTATATTATATTATTAAATATTATATTATATTATTAAATATTATATTATATTATTTAATATTATATTATATTATTTGATATTATATATATTATTTAATATTATATCATACTATTACAAATTATATTATATCATTTAATATTATATTATATCATTAAATATTATATCATATTATTTAATGATATATTATATTAATCAATATTGTGTCAAACTAGCAGCGAAGCCCCGCGGAACTTAAAGTAATGTGTTTCTCGAGATAGCAAACATTGCTTAATATTGTGTCAAATCTGGGGTCAAAGTTCTGGTAGGTGCCCAGGGGTCATATTTCTCGCGATGGTAAACATTGCTTGATACTGTGTCAAAACTCGGTCCAAGTTCTGGTAGGTGCCCAGGGGTCAACGCCCCGCAAGTTTATCGTTTTTTGGCGTGAGTTTAATAAAAGAAAATTGCTTAGAATCGCGTCAATTCCACGATAAAGTTTTACATAAGAATATACATTTTGGAACGAATCATCATCAGCAGTGTTCAAATGTAGGATTCCATCAATAAAATGTGTCTTCCAA
This sequence comes from Chiridota heheva, assembly GCA_020152595.1. Taxonomy (NCBI): domain Eukaryota; kingdom Metazoa; phylum Echinodermata; class Holothuroidea; order Apodida; family Chiridotidae; genus Chiridota; species Chiridota heheva. Next base: position 1,429,924 of record JAIGNY010003500.1, read on the forward strand.
GGGATGCTTTCCATGTTTTTCATGTAAGAATAAAGCTTTGAGAGAAATCATTTACAAGGTTTGTTCCGAAATGATACAAATTGCAGAAGTTGAGAATAAAATAAAGATACAAAATTTATCATCAGGACATTTTTTGCACCCCTGCAAGCATTTGGCGCCCTCTCACAAAGCTTGACTGTGGGAAGTTTCCCAGTGGCAGAGCCAGGATTTGGTCATAGGGCAAGAGCGGGCAGTTTTGTCTGAGGGCAAAAGACTTATAAATGAGACAAAATATGTCACTTTACAATTATTATTAAAAAATGTTGGGGATGGGGGAAGTGGAGGGGTGAAGTGATATCGCGGGGGACATTTCCCCCATGCCCCCGTTGTGCCGGATGATTTCCTTCTGGCCCCCTGCCACCACATGTCTGTCTGCCACAATAGTTATGTCGGGATTTCTCTGAAGAGGAAGGGAGATGTCCTCCACGGAGTGCATAGAGTTCAGTAGCTAAATAGAAGGAGGGGGGGTTCCAAAATGCTGGAAAATTTGTTCAGATTTTCAATAGCACATTTATAGATAAATTCAGTACGTTTCAGTGTTTGGTTATCCTTATTAAATTAATCGGTTTTAAAGTTCGGTTGTACCAAACATCCTGGGGAAAAATAAAACACAAAATTTCCAAAAACCGAACTGTCAAATTAGGCTTATTAAGAAATAACAATTTCCGACTCTCCACCACCCCCCCCCCCCTCCCTCCCCCTCCCTCCCTATTACGCTAAGATACACAAACATCATACAAAATTCGGAAAAAGTGTGGTGAAAATGCCTCCCTTGCTCCCCCAATATCTTATGAAAATAATCATCACATCATGATGGATGTATTTTTACCTGTTAAAATGCCTTTTAGTACCACAGGTAACTTGGTGAACGATCTAAGCCATTTCAGTTCTCGCAGAGTAGATCCATATCCTTCCAGGATGCCGAGCACATAGTCTAAGTCGTCTTTCTCTTCTGGCTCTAAAACTCTGAGGAAGTTTGGAAAACTGGCAGAAGAGAAAGAAGAACAAAACCCGACAACATCGAATTCACGCACAGAAACCAACTCAATGTCTCAGAAATGAAAACAACGATGACTAAAGTAGTAAAGCACGTACAACTGCAAAAAATTCACAGAAAAAGGTTTGATTTGCCAAAATATAGTCAGGTAGTTGGTCAATTGAACATATATATATATAATTATATATATAATTAATTGATATAGCGTTTTTATTATACGTATATTCAGAAACGCTTTACAAAAAATAAGAAACTAGAATAACATGATTAAAAGATAGACATAATTGGTAACATATTCAATGACCACATTTCGTCTCCTCTATTTGTGACGTCAACGACTGTAAAAAGTTGCTGTTTGGACCACTGCAAAAAAAGAACTGATTGTGTGTTTTTCTTGAACTGTTGAAAAAAGTAAGCTTGTTTTCTTTTTTTTTCTTTCTCAACCTTTAAATTTTCTTATTCATTCTGTTAATATGAACTTTAAAGGATTAGATCAGAGGTCAAGCAAGTCAATAAGAAGAGGACTTCAAAGAAACAAAATGGTGGAGAAGCATTCAACAATCTTATTCTGTTTAACAGTTTAAAGAAATATTTAAGTTTTCAAGCTCGGTATCATTTTGTAGAAACGAACGCCAGTGCACCACAACTGGTTATCAAAGGCCGTGGACATTGACTTGGTTGTCGATCTTATGTCTGTCCGTACGTCGTACCTGTGTTCTCGTCCGGGTCGTATTAAGCGTTTCGTGATAGCATTGTTACTATCATAACCGATTACGCAAGTGATGACCCCGTCATTGTAATGTAATTGTGTGTTCTTTCGTCGTCGTTGTGTAGAAACGACCGAAATCAGACTAGTTGTGGCATCACAGCCTCATATTCAGGTCTTTGTGTATTCTATAATATTTTGTCCTGCAATTTTGTGGCCCAAAAACGATTGGATATATCCAGAGGCGGCGGAAGATGTTTGAATGTGCATATGGGAATGTTTTACCTCAAAACGTGCATAAGGGAACTAGCTGTGATGTGTTATGGAAAACTATAAATAAACTTGGTAGGAATTGGATTGTACCATTATTATGCAGGTTGGTTTTAAGAATGAAGTCATTGAAAGAATAGTTGAATACTTTTAGTTTGCACGCAGTGAAGGCCAAGTTCGTTAAGATTTTCTTTGAAAGCAACAAAATTTATAGATTTATCAACACACATGAAAGGCCGTTCATTATCATACAAAAGTATTATGTGTTTCACAGGTTTCAGTCTGAGAGTTTTTACGCGTAGCGTGGTAATAACCAGGATAGTCACTCTTGATAATACTAGTGACCGTTAAAGGCTGAGATGGCATATGAGAGAAGGGCGGAACAGCATATGGGAGAAGGGCGGAACAGTATATGGGAGAAGGGCGGAACAGCATATGGGAGAAGGGCGGAACAGCATATGGGAGAAGGGCGGAACAGCGTGAGGGAGAGGGTGGGATGCCATGTAGGAGAGAGTGGGACGGCTTGCCATGTTTGACGGCATAGTATGCCGCATGTGGGATGTAG